>MU182705.1:106090-120620 GCA_016904865.1 Pissodes strobi
CCTAGGTAGAGAGCTCTGCTTATTTCATATTTTTGCTGATATCGTATATTCCGTTTACTTTTGTAATTTAGATTTTCAAGAATAAATCTTTAACTCTCTCTTGATTTTCGGCCCTGCCAAAACTGAAAGTATTTCAAATTCGCGAGTAAATTAAAATAAGCGTATAATCTATATCTAACGCTAAACCTTTTTTTCAGGGGTACCTATAAACACCTTTAGTCCCATCATATACGAGTTAGCTCAAAAAGGTATATTGTCTTAAATGTACGTGTGGAAAATATTTGACAGATCATACTCCAAGTTATTAAGTGGGAATAATATAGCTACTGAAATAAGGATTTAATAAATTGAAGAGAGACTTATAATAATAGTGGAAAGCGAGGTATTGCATTTTTCAAAACTACCGTGCAACATCTGAAACAACTTCAGCTAGATACAGAGATATATCACATAATACAGCCATAATACTGAGGACATAGCCCGAACTTACTTTTCTTAACCAATGGGCACAACAAGCAGACTAAGTACACACTCCCCTGTCTACGAAAAAAAAAATGGAAAACTTCGAGAAATACTTGAAAACGATGATAATAATAATTACTTCAAATATTACCACCGGCTCGGCTGACTGAATGAAGATAACTCCAACGCGCAATGATTTAACTAAATGATTTACCAACCATTTACGGTTAAAGAGGTCTTCGATGTTATTAAACACTTACACAACTGGAAAGCGCCTGGACCAGACGGCGTGCAAAACTAGGTAATGTTGGATGAAGTACTCATCTCATTAATAAGATTTTAGCCTATCCATCAAGAATGCCTACATTCTTGATGTCGTCATATGCAACCAAGCGTACAAGAAGAACAGTAATTTATTTTTGGCCTATATCGACTACAAAAAGACCTTCCAGTCAGTACCACATAACTGGCTCCTGGAAGTTCGGAACAAATATAAAATAAGCCTAATAATAATTGGTTTTCTTAGGCACGCTATGAAAACCTGCCGTACAGAGTTCCAAATTGACGATCTAGAATTCACAATGAAGACCGACATTATCAACATCAAAAGAGGAAGTATGATTCCTTGTTTCAGCTGTGGTTTTCCTTTTTTCTTGCTCTGAGCCTCCTGCCTCCTGTCTAACATGTTAAGCTCTACCAAATATATATTTAATCTCAAAGGAAATGATCAAACGACACTTACTCTGAATCACTACTTACTCTACATGAATGATCAAAAGCTGAAACTGCTGGAACAAATATTACCGATTGTTGAAGATTTTTCAAAAGGAATTCAAATGCGGTTTGGAATTGATAAGTGTCGCACCATTAACTTAATGCGTGGAAAGCTACAAGAGGCTAAACCGGCTAGTGGAGAGACAACTGAATCGATGCGAAAGGACGAAACCTATAGGTATCTGGGAATGAAACAATCACAGAAGATTAATCATCAGGTGGTGAAAAAAGAAATAACATCTGAATTCGAGAAAGAGCCATAGAAATATCAATCCTTCCTGGACAAGACGGAGGAAGAGGATTAATGCAAATTGCCAAACTGTGGAATCATCAGGTCACGAACTTAGGAATTTAGTTTTTGTCATTGTGCTAGTGCCAATGTCCCGGCTTCAGCACTCTACGATGGAAAAAGTTCCAGAAGTGGCGAGAAAAGCATCTTCTAGGGAGGCATTCACATGAGGTTATGCAGAAACATGTCTACAGATGTGCGCCCAACTCTTGGTGTACTTCAGGAAGCTTGTTCCCAAAGACAGAAGGTTTTATTGGCAATTCAAGCTCAGGTGGTTAAAACAGGAAACTACCTGAAAGAAATCGTCAATGATCCCCAAATCGGGTGCGATAATTATAGATGTGGATGCGAAACAACGGATTCCATACAACACATTACTACAGAATGTCAGCTTTTCTCTACAAAAGTTAGGCATGATAGTGTTTCCAAGATTAATCATCAAGACCTAACCAGCATTTACAATATAAATCATAAATAGTTCTAGATTTCCGACTTTAATGGGATCGTACAATCTTAACTCATCAGACGGTGATACATAATAAACCAGATATCACCTCCGTAAACAAATTTTCTAAGGTTGCAACCTTTGTGGAAGTGTCTGTACACAGTACTCAAAATTTGCCCCTAAAAACGCTAAGAAAATATCCGAGTACAGTCAGTTGGAAGTCAGAGTGAAGAGATACTGGCAGTTGAATTTTATCGAAATAGTGTCAGTTATAATTTCATCAATTAAATTTGCGCCTAAAAGCCTGGAAAAAATATCGAAAAGTTAAGGCTGACTAAAATCCTCTACAAGTCCATTCAGATAACTGCTATGCTTTCGACCTCGGGAATTGTTGGGAAGTTCATCGGAAACCCCAAAATCGGAAATATCAGAAGTTACATTCCAAAGCACCCAATAACATGGAGTCACAGCTTAATCTCGCTGATGCTTAACGCATATGGGATTAAATGATCTATTCCCTATAGATGCTAAAATTCATTTAATCCCATATGCGAATGCCGACAGGCATGCAAATCGGGATAATAATCATTGATTCATGCTGTACTGATATGTAAAGATGCTCACAAGTAAAATGTAAGATAGCACTTAAAAATATACAATTAAAGATAGAATGCAGTATATTAGTAAAGAAAACACAAACTTGACAACAAAATTATTAACGAAATTTTCCACAAAATAATAAAAGGCCTTCTTCGGATTTAAACAGATGGTAGGCAAAGTTCTTAAGACAAAGTGGCAACATATTAAAAAATTTAACCTCAACATGGTTTCTGCGATCCATGAGGAACAGCTAACTGTAGCCCAAATGTTAAGAATGTTCTGTATAAAAAAGTCGTAATATTGCTGTTGACATGTTACAACGGAACCCAAACCGACACGGGTTATAAAAGTGATGGGCTTCAGGATGACCACACATTTGCTTCAAAAATTTTGCCCAAACAGTGGCACAGTAGATATAGGTCAATATTTAGATATATTCTCCCAAGATACCTTCTTAAAAACCGGCATAACTCATACTCATTACACTCCATAAAATGCATACTTTAATACACTTATTGACGATTTTTGTTAATGACTTAAATGTTAAGTGCTTTACCGTTTTAATTATCTTACTATTAAATTCAAAACAATGCTAACTAGGACTATTTTTAGATTTGTTATTATATTTCTGATACTGTTATAACTAACTTCATTAAATTCAAATGTTATGCCAACATTATTTGATGAATCAAATTACATCACACAATTTGATGTTAGCAGAGATTTGCCAGATAAAGTTATTCAAATCATTTGATGTTAAGCTAAGAAAATTTGTTTTTTTTTAACTGATTTGTTGTTTGCATATAACATCCTATCCAGCTTTATTTTTATTCTTTAAATGATTAAAATGTCTGGTTTTGCTTCTCCATCATCCGGATATCAACTCGATAACCCAAAATTTATCACAAAAAACTGATAAGAGCCGATTTCATCACAGATTTCAAATACGGAAAAGACGCGTTTTCTAAATACAAAAATACGTTCCGAAACATTTTTCTTCGAATTAATGTTTAGGGGTCGAAAACAACGATTTGTCGTTTCTAGAAATGTAGGCGCCCCATTCACTTACGATAGAAGACACGTGCTGAAAATGGGAGAAATACATTTTTAGGTTTCGACCCAGAAACGATCATCTTTGAGCCATAGTTCCGAAAAAAATCGAACATGTCGGTCTCCTACCGCGAAACCTATCGGTGGTCGGTTCAGGGTGAGGTATCTATTACTATACTGGTAAGGCTCAAATATTGTACTGCTGGAAAGTGCTCCATTATGAGCAAATGGCCGGTCAACCACAGAACATTCGGTAGAAGTTCCGAAGCCCTAAAACTGTGGTGGCCTGTAGGCAAGCCTAATGTTACTCTTCTTAATAGATGTTTTTTCCATTAAATATTTAAAAGACATTGCCAAATGATCTGGCATATAGGAATAAACTGCACAGTATATTATGATATATATTTGTGAAGATATTATCTCTATATTCTTCATTCTTGGTGGGCAAGTTTGACATTATCTGAGACCCCACAGAATTATTGTGAAAGTAGACGTTACAGTCTCTGGTCATCATACCTAGGTACTGTCAACCCGCCTTAGGAAGTTAACCTGATTACCCTTTGGGTATCTAGAGATTATTAAGTTCTATAAGTTGTTACAAAGTGCAACCGCAGTTTCAAATATATGTAAAGATTATTAAGTTCTATAAGATATTACAAACGACAACTGAAACATCAATAAGTTATTACAAAGTACAACCGCAACCTCAACGTGAAGCTTATCGCACATACTATCATCAACGAATGACAGCGGATGCATATCAAGCCACTGCCACACCACCGTATCCATGGTCAGTCCTGTTAAAGCCAGAGGCAGTAATAAATACCAATTATGTGTGTAGACGGAATCGTGGATTACTTGAGGTGACAAATAAATCAGGAGATATTGTTTGTTCCATCTTGTCCCTGGCGACTCTCAATTTGAAAGCACACTGGTTTATCTGTTTGGCTTATATTTTCTCGCATTATAATTACCATCAGGTTAAACTGCCTGCCGAGAATAACTTTTACCCTTAGTTTTCCATTCTAGTCTGGAAATAAAAATATCAAAGATAACTTATTTGAGTAATCAATAATCAATGGGCAATCGGCTTTGATTTTCTTTTTCTTAGTGACGCTGCTCCATTCGTCTTTCGCCTCAAGGACATTTTCGACCGAATCTTCCCCATATTGTTTTTGCAGCTATTATGAATGAAAGGTTAGGTTATTACTGAAGAGCGATCCCTGTCAATTTTGCGATACCGATAGCTGAGACATTACTCTCAATTTGTTGATTTTTGAGATTTTCTAATTTTTTAATTTCGATAACAGAGGGCGCTTTTCATTACTTACATCTGGTGACAGCATCTGGGAGATCTATTTCTTCTACAAGTGCCATATCAGGTCCCCCTGACGTTGGCAATTACTTGGGCAAGTCTTTCTCGATTCTGCGCCACTCGGAATAGTTCCTCTGCGCTGCGTATACCGGTCCATTTACGGATGTTGCTCAGCCAGGAAGCCTTCTTTGTTCCTAATCTTCTACGTCCTTCTACTTTTCCCATCATGATCAGTTGTAGGATTCTGTATCGCTCTACTCTGAAGACATGTCCAAGATATGAGATTTTCCTGCTCTTAACTGTATTTAGTAGCATACGTGTTGCGTCGGCCCTGTTTAGTACCATTTCGTTGGTCTGCATAGCTGTCCAGGGTATTCTCAGTATTCATCGGTGTAACCACATGTCGAACGCTTCTAACCGATTAACTGTAGCGGCTTTAATTGTCCAGATCTCTGCCCCGTACAGCAACACTGACCATATGTAGGATTTTACCATTCTCTGCCGTAATTTTAGGTTCAGATTGTCATTGCAGAATTAATTGTGGTTTGATTTTTTAGAATGTTGTTCGGGCTGTCTCTATTCTACACCTTATTTTTTTATCTGGGTTTAGAAGTTCTGTGATATAACATCCAAGGTACTTAAACTGGGATACCGTGTCTATATTTTTCGTATCAATCTGTAGTGCAGCATCAGAATGTGGTTGTCGACTGAAGACCATACATTTTGCCTTGTTGATATTTATGTTGAGCCCCATTTCTTGCCCTTCTGCGTTTACACAGTTTAGTAGATGTTGCAGGTCTTCTAGTTTGTCACTTATTATGACAGTGTCGTCGGCATATCGTATCGTATTTATATATTCTCCATTGATTTGTACTCCCATTTCTTGTTCTTGAGTAGCCCGTTTAAAGATGTTGTCTGAATATATGTTAAAGAGCAGTGATGACAGTATGTAGCTCTGTCTGACGCCTCCTAGAATGTGGCTTTCTTCTGTAAGCTTTCCGTTTAGTCGTATTGCTGCTTTCTGTCTCCAGTATAAACTTTCGATAGTTCTAACGTCCCTGTTGTCCACCTCCATGTTCTTTAAGATGTCTATAAGCTATCTGTGTTGTACTCTGTCGAAGGCCATCTCGTAATCAACGAAACACACAAAAACGTCCTTGCGTTGGTCACGACATTTTTGTAGTAGTATGTTCAGAGCAAACAGTGCCTCTCTAGTTCCCAAAGCGTTTCTAAATCCAAATTGGGTTTCATCCAAATCTGCCTCACATTTGGATCTTATCCTCCCGTGAATAATTTTGAGAAAGACCTTCAAGGTGTGGCTCATAAGGCTTATTAGTCTATACTCACTGCATCGTTTTGCTCGTTGTTTTTTTGGAATTGGAATGAATACGGATTTCAGCCAGTCTTCCGGTCTCCAGTCGTGTACACCGCATTAAACAGTTTGACCAAGGATTCAATGTTTTCCTCTTTGATCATATGTAACAGCTCCGTTGAGATGTCATCAGATCCGGTGGCTGTGGCATTTTTGGTTTTTGCAGATTTTATTGCAAATAGAACCTTACTCTTGAGAATTTCTGGTCCTCCGTCTATATCAGGGGGGATCTACTAGTGTCTGCTTACTTGATGGTTTATGTAGAAACACTAGAGTGATCTGGTTATCTCCGAAGTCCTGATCCATAAAGATCTGTCCGGTGGATTTGGAGTGTTGGAGTGGCAACGTAGCTTGGTTTGGTCTTGGCAATATGATATATATTAAGTCATTTTTTACTAAAAATGTCTCAATAAGAAATTCTACTAGTTTATTTTTCAACTAGATTTTATTTTTCACATAAATTGGCGTCGACAGACTGACATTTGAATTCAACGATTATTTCCTTTAAGCTCTGGATTTCACGTTCTTTTCCAGAAACTACCTCGGCTATCGCCTTGTTTACATTCTCCTCGCGGGAAAGATTGTTGCATCCTTGGCACAATACACATCCTTTACAACCACTGGCAGCATAGAGCCCCGTTATTCTTAGCGCATACGAAGTATGATAATATATATTTGCAACTTCCGTACCGTACACCGGTTTTATCAACTATATTTTTTGCAGTATTTGCGCTTTCTGCTCTCTACTTCCGACGACACGTCCACACTTGACACCATCTTGATTAATAGCAAATGTTTGAGATTTAGTTATGTTATAATATATTACATAACGAGTCTCACACGAGTGATGTACACTATTTTTCCTACAAAAATCTACGATAATTACAAGATCAATCGACTTATCTGTAAGGAAGATCGATCGGAATTATCCGAGCATCTTCGCCGTCCCTCATTACACTTTTAGTATACAACTTTTTCCCAATCGGTACAATTTTTAAAGAAGTTATCTAAAAACATGGTTATTCCGCCGACCCTGGCTAGCCGCTCGAGCTTATCGCCTTGATGCGTTATTACAATTTTGGTTCGTGAGATTTTTGATTACATTGCATTTGGGGTGAAAGGGAGAAGGTAAAGACTGGGTGGGTTTGTAATGAGGAACGGCGAAGATGCTCGGATAATTTCGATCGATCTTCCTTACAGGTAAGTCGATTGATCTTGTAATTATCCTTCGCATCTTCGCCGTCCCTCATTACACTTTGTAGATGTTTAAAGTATTTGCGATGTAATCTACATTAACTGAAAATTGCGATATTTCTGTAGTCCTAGATTTGTCAGGCCCTTTTTATAAACTAAAATTCAAATTTATAACCATTATATTTAATAACACACATATGAAGGTACATATATCATGTTTAACGCTTAACTGATTTTAACCTTTAACTTATTTTTAATACTATACCAATATTCTTATGTAATATGATAACAAGTTGGTAAGTAAGTTATAATTGTAGCTCAATATTTATATGATTCCTTAGAAATTATGGTTCAGTAAACAAGATGCAAATCTAGTGGGATTACCCACGCCAAGTTTGTTACAGAATTTTGAGAATACTTTTGATTTTTCTGTCGAGCCAGCTGTCTTCTGAATGGTTTGTAGTGTAACTCCAACTCTTTGAGCTGCTGAAGTTGCCCCGTGTCGCGTGCTGTATGCCCCAAAGATTTCCGTGTTTATACTGCTGGCTCTTAGTATTAACTTGACCCATCTGCTAATGGTTTGACTGCTGTCTGGGTGATAGGGCTTTTTGTGAGTGAGTATTACATTTTCTTTGGTTTTGCTACTTGTGGTTGCAAATGCAACGATCTATTCGCATATTTACAGTATCTGTGAATGCCATAATTTCTGTTTTTGAACAGAAAAAATAGGTATGTTCACTAGCTGCAACTGCAATTCCAGACAGTGGAGGGTACGATCGATTGTATCTGCTAATACAACGAACTATTCACCTTTTATTGACTGGTAGCACCCTTTTTCCTTTTGGGCGTTCTATGTAAGTCTCTAATAGTGTGGCTATACATAGTTCAGGTTGATTGGTAAAATAAGGTAGTATCAAATTAGGTTGAAGCCTGTTTAAGCCACTTGCTTTTATTTTATCCGGGAATCTGATTTCAATTATGTATTCATATTTAAAAATATTATCTATTTTTACTTCCGGGTTGTCAGTGTGCTAGATTTGTAGATTTAAGGATTCGTGAGGGTACATGCTCTTTAAGCGCTGTAGAACTGGGTAGGAATCCCAAGTAATTGAGTATTTTGGTTTTGGGGGTCTTATGTTAAATATTCCATTGAGAAACCTTTTTATAACCGCTTCGTCTTTTGTTTAATATTCAATATTGGAGAAAGTGCAGATTTGTGTGAGTTCATGGTAGAATAGGATGACTCCGAAGACAATTGAATGTTTAGGAGCTCAAGAATAAGTTTACGGTTCTGTTATATAGGTATTTGTTGGCGCTTAGAAAAACAGAAATGCCCCTATTTATTGTAAGTATTTCCGTATTGTCTGAGAGCGCTATCTGTCAATGAAGAAATAATCACTTTTATCGCTTCATTAGGTACGCTTTGTTATAGAAAGGCTCTCCTGACAATGAGGAAGTTTCATAAATTTTTTTTTATTATTATTGCTGATTTCGATAGCCCATGAAAAATAAGTGAACACGTGTTTTTTCTTTTTTCCATAAGCCGAAAAATGAGGCAGATACAACGCCTTGAGATGTGCTTATGACGTCATAATACGCATGAATTGTTACGTCACACCATGCATAGTATATCTATATATACAAAACTAAAAACTGGTATAGCTCTTGTAATATTTATCTTTAGTGAAAATAAAAAAATACGTATCGATTTCTTTTTCACGGATCTATAGTTTGCAATAAAAAATAATCAGTTTAATTTCTCAGGAGACTTCCTAATTTCCCTACAGCCAGGGAAATTTTCTTCTACAATGGTTGTTTCTCTCTGCAAGGAGATGTGAGTAAGTATTTTTCAGGGTAAAAGATAATAGACTGTTCTGCCAGTAAGGGACCTACTGTATAAACCCCAAAAATAAGCATTGTTGCCCGGGAATAACTACGCTTTTTTCGGAATTTATATAAAACCTAAATCTTGTAATTTTTGTGTAATTTTATTTATACTTTTAAGCAATTCTCTTTTGAATTACAAATAACTAACCAATCGACTAAGTAGAGTACAGTTTTTATACCCTTTAATTTTACATATCTTACTTACTGGTTTCAGTTTTGTGAAAAGATATGGAGCTGTACATAAACAGTGGCGGAACTACCGGTGTGCAATGTGTGCGAAGCACACAGGCCCGGGTTAAAAAAAGGCCCGGGGCCCGGACCCGGAGCCAGAAATATGAAAACGCAAAACAAAAAATTCAAAAAACAATATTCTCATAGAAAAATTGAAATATTGCGGTCACGGACACACAAAATACTCAATACTTTTATAAATATTCACATGAAACTGCCTTTGTTTTTTTATTGTTTTTATTAAACCATAATTCGCAATACAGGCATTTAGTTCAAAGGCCGCCGATGTACCTGTCGGCGATTCGGGCGACTTAGACAACGTCTTTAAGGAACAAATTGGAAAAATTTGAAACAGTTTTTCTTATTGTTTTTCAAAATAAAATTTTAAAGAATATTGATGCATTGTCAAAACTTGTACAAAAAAGAGCAAAATATGGAAGCTACGTCTAAAATGTTTACCACGGCCACTGAAACCATAAATCAAATAAGAAAAAATTTTGATATAATTTAAATGGAAGCTGCCACTTTGGCTATTACTGAATTCGAAAACAAAAGGATATCAAGACCAAAAATATTTTTAATGATGTGAATAACCATTATCAAGTTCAAACAAGTGACAAGTTTCGGCCTTGACAAAATTTGTTCCTATTTCGCCATTTTACTCCCCAACGTTTTGCGAGATCCTTCTCTTTCTGATAATGATATTTATGATATGAGTCAAGCCCTGCATCTTCAATATCCAGAGGATATTGCGGACACAATCTCATCCCAAGTGCTTTCATTTAGAGAATGTTTTAAGAACGATTTAGATAATTTATCTTCTGTTTTTGATTTATTAGATTTTATTTTGGCAAAAAATTATTATTCATCCTCCAGTTTTAGTGAAATTGTAACTGCCTGTATTATTTTTTTGACCATCCCTATTTCGGTTGCATCAGCTGAACGGTCTTTTTCCAAGTTAAAGTTGATTAAAACTTATTTGAGAAATTGCAAGACCAATCAAAAATTATCAGCTTTAGCAATAATTATTTATATAGAAAATGAGGAAGCTCAAAAAATAGATATTTACAATCATTTCAAATTTTGCGCATGCAAAAGCAAGGAAAAAAAGATTTTTCTTGTTAGTTCGTAAATATTTGAGAGGTTTTAATTTTTTTTGTTATTGTTGTAAAATTTCCAATATTTTGTTGTTTTATTTTTATTATATTAATTTAGAAGAAAAATTGTTTTTAGTTGTTTTGTTACTTGTACGTATATAAATTATTATTCTTATCACAAATTGTTTTTGATTTGTACTTCCAAATTTTTCTATGTTTAAAAAATTAAATACTTATCAGTATAATAATTGCTTTTTTATGTACCCAAAATTCATATATTAATATGGTTGTCAATACGCCGTATCATAATAGGGGCCCGGCAAAACTTCCGCACACAGGCCCTTGGTTACGTTGTTCCGCCACTGTACATAAACCAAATAAAACACAATTAAATTGGTATAGTACCTTGCAAAAAACGAATCTTAACAACTTTTTTGACTACTGTGCATAGGGATAAGGAAATATGCATCTTTAAGACCAGTTTTCCCCAAGAATGCGTATTTTGAAATGAAATTTTTTGCCGTCCTGTGTAGTCTTCTACTTTGCTAACCGGAGTGGTGTCCTATTGAAAGGGATTTTATAATCCTGTACCCACTCTATCATTGAACTGTTTACCTTTAATTTCTGCCAATTTTGAACGTATAATTCTAGTTCAGACGGTTGGCTAATTAAATTATTGAAAGGGAGGGCTAATGCACTAATCCCACGGACTAAGTTGTTTCTGTAATTGATACAGTAGTTGTCCAGTAGTTGTCTTGGCAGGATTTAGTACTCTCTTCGAGATTTAATTTTGATGGTCTGAGGACATTGCAGTTGGCAGCTGGTGGATACTTCTCTAACATACTGTTTTTTTTTTATCTTTTGGTCCTTTTAATAAGTACTTGTCCCAACTAAAAACTATCTGAGTATGTAGTTCGGGCCTCGCAGGTATGATTTCGTCTTTTTTTTGCTTCTTAACAAAGCTAGGTGGTCGTTACTTTGTTCAGGACCATCTGGTGCTTCTCTATCATACTATCATAAGTCTTGATTCGGATAAGTTATTTCCTCAGCTAGCGCGAGAGGATCTTCTAATGCATCTGCAAATGCAAAATAATTTCCTTGGTTTTGCTACTTATGATATCGATTGCATCTGCAAATGCAACGCTCTATTAGTCTATTTACAGCATCTGCAAATGCTGCAGAACAGAAAAATAGGCTCATGAATAAGTTCACTATCTGCAACTGCAAATGCAGACAGTGGGTACGATCGATTGTATCTGCTAATACAACGAACTATTCACCTTTTTGCTTGCTGCTTAACCCTGGTTATGCTTTCGACTGCATCTGCAAATGCAACGTTTTTTTAGCATATTTACAGTATCTGCAAATACTGTAATTTCTGTTTTGAATAGAAACCAAGAGTGTAATAATTCGCTACCTCCAATGCAACGATTTTATGTAAGAGGGTTGCTATAGTATGGTGGTTATTTGTTTTTGGTGGTTATTTGTTTTTGTATCTGCAAATACATAGCACTATACCGTTTAATTTTTGTCAGTACATATATCCTTTACATCGGCAAATGTAAGGATATAGTATGCCTCTAACCACTCCAACATAATACACCTACTGAGGTGGAGGCTGTTGGGGGCCCTTCACATCTGCAAATATGAAGGCCAATTTTATTTAAAGTTATTCGCATCTGTAAATGCGAATTTTAGAAATAGGTATTGATATTATTTATTAACATCTCCTGCAAGCAAGGTTTACTCCAATTTTTTTCCTCATCGATCGGCTCATATCAACACGATTTGTTTAAAAATAATGCGTTCCGGTATACATGGCTTCGACAAAGCCGAACGATAACATTCCGATAAATTTATGACGAGCGGCTAAATCCCAAGATGCAATCCAAAGTACGATGCGACACGAATCCATGTCTACGTCCTAGCAACATTTCGATTAATCAACTTTTTTGGGTTAGTTTGGGTTAGCCTTGGGTTAGTTTTGGTTAGCACTTGGTTAGTTCTTGTTGATTGAGCCCCCGTTGCGAGCAAAGCGAACGGAGTGGCATGCAAAGCTATAATAATACCCAACTTGGGTTTTAGACGCTCGTAAATTATGAGTCAGCTTGCCTTTGTGGCTAGTTTTTAGGGGTTAATTTAGAGAGAAAAGGGCACTCTTCGACTTACTTAATTTTTTATTTTTTTTGAAAATTATTTATTAATACAGTAATAACAATAATTACAATATACATAGTCCTTATTCCTCTAAACAGTGTTTTTGAACACTGGTATTGAGGATAATTGCATTTTAGTAATAATAACAGTACGATTTCCTATAAATTCTCTAGTTGTGGCTATGAATATCCTTTGAAATTATTATGATAATATTTGATTTTTGAGCTTTATTTATTATCCTGTAGTTAAGTTTATTTTTTAAATTTTAATACCTTGTAAATGCCATACTCTTAAATTTTCATATAGATCTGCATTATGAGTCAGTAGATCATAATTAAATATAACTTTTAGTTTTTTGTTTTGTGCAATATTTGCATCAAATCGAATTGTAGGTTATAGTCCCATATGTGCCCCATACGGGGATCAAATATCGAAAACGTGATAACACGAAGGCATTATAACCATTTGTTTCTATTTTTTATATTCCTTTATATGGTAGAAACGTTTTATTCTATGTAAAACATTAATAAATGTGCAGGCCGACCGGTATATATCTCCGTGTTTTCAGCCTTTTGATTTTGTTATATAAACACTTTTTGTGATTGAATAGTATTTCTTTGGTAGGATGTCCGATTAGACGAGATTACTAGAGAACGGTTCGAATAGCTCGGATCGTTAACTGTTGTGCACAGACGACAAATGTAACAATGTTTTGTCATGCCCTCGTATAAAAATAACAGTTTGTTAGTATTTTTTGACTGTAACCCGTTCGCACTCTATTTTATTCTAATATAGTTAGTTTTAGAAGTTTCAGAGTATTTTCCATTTTAATTTTATTAAGTAAAAATTAAGGGTTACTCATAATACTACAGTTTAGTATTATACACATTTTGCTTTTATGCGACAGATAGTTTCTGTGTTTAAATATTTAAGATAACCATGTATTTATGTATATTTGAAATTTTGGCATATAATCTCATGTGGACTCACCCCCTGATTCGCTTCTTCCGATGAATATTGCCCCCTTTTTTCGCCTTCTTTGCGAGCAAGACGTATCACTACACATACACTGTACTTGAAATGCCATTTCTAGGCATTTCTCTTCTTGAAACCAAAAGAAAGAACCGATTTAACGGATTCTTGCTTGTCACCGATCGGTACAAAATTGTAATGACGCATCAAGGCGATAAACTCGAGCGGCTAGCCAGGGTCGGCTGAATCACCATGTTTTTAGATTACTTCTTTAAAAATTGTACCGATTGGCATGGGCGTAGACAGGATTTTTTCTCAGGGGGGCGAACCGTAGGTAAGGCCCCAGCGGTACACGTAGGCGGAGGGTAAGCCGAAGGCGGAAAATTTTGGAAGTGCCACGCCCAAGTTTTACCCAAAAGTCGTTAAATTCGTTAAAAAAACAAGGATTCCATACCCTTTTGAATGGCATGGCATGAATGTTATGTTGAAAAATGAGTCCGTTAAATTCCCAGGGGGGCCACGGCCCCCTCTGCCCCCCCCCCTGTCTACGCCCATGCCGATTGGGAAAAAGTTGTATACTACAAAGTGTAATGAGGGACGGCGAAGATGCGAAGGATAATGATACAAAAACCGGTATTTAGGTTCTTAGAAAATCGATTATTAACATTCACTCTTCAGTACGTGT
>MU182705.1:125620-136650 GCA_016904865.1 Pissodes strobi
AAAAAAATCGCCTTGTCTAGTCCTCGTTGGATTACCTTGTACAAACAAATAAACTGCACTAGCCCTTACAGAAACACAAGTACAATAACAACAGTAAACTACCTCTACCCTGGTTACGACCTACACTCCCGATTAAGACATAAGATCGGAATATGCCTTTTTATTCTAAGCGACTTTTCGTGTCATCGCGAGGAACACTCGAACCAAACAACCTTCACGTCATGTGGCTCAAGTTCACTGCCAAGGGGTTAACCAACTTTATACGCTGTCTCTAGCGCCCTCCGAGCGATAGAGCCTACCAAAGCTTTTTTACAGCACTAGCTACCACTTTTAATTCAATACAGATCGACTACGCCCAATTCAGAAATAATCGTTCTGGAACTTTATCCACATAACACCAACTGGCTCAAACATCACAACAAGACCGACAATGAAGGTAGAGAAGCTGAAGCATTTGCCATCAGCTGCGGGCTTACTCTACTTGTAGACGAGCCACCTTGGATCATTTTCTAACCACAAATCCTGACCAGTACAATTACAGTTGACCCGCCATTAGATATTTCCGACCGCAAACTTATTACAACGGTTTGTGAACTGCCACTCCTACAGAAAGATCCACCATTGCCTCGTAAAATCTGGTATTACAATAGTGCATACTGGGAGGATCTAAGAAAGTTCTTCCTGGATTTTACTTGGCTTGACGCCGGCTTTGGTACTGACAACTCGTCGCGTCGGTCTGTTGCGAAGAGATTACGTACGTAATCGCCTCAGGAATGGAAGCATGCATCCCAAATTCCATGAAGTTGTCGTCAAAAAGAAAGCCCTGGTTGGGCAGAAGATGCGAAAGAGCCGGCAACACATAAGGCTCGTTTTCATGTGACATTAAATGTCGTGACTTTCAACGTCATGACATTGCCACAATTTTTGTAGCTTATTTTCACGTCTTTTAACTGGTGTGACATTCACTGTTACAAATGGTATCCAGTGAAGTAAACACTGTCACGATAAGGCGACAATACTGTTTTCACCACGCCGAGAGCGTGGAACTTCCACACAAGTGTCACTAAAATAAAAAAAAAAATTTAGATATCATAATAACATAAACATAAAAGTCACAGTTTAATGTCACGTGAAAATGAGCCTAGGAAATCAACTGACATTATCATCCGCTTGTCAGAGAGACAATAATAACCATGACAATTAACAAAACTAGGTTACTAAATTCTTAATTGTTTAAAAAAGTAGATTAAATTTATAAAAGTCAATATAATTCCATAACGGCTGAAAATAAAGCCATCAACCCTTATATATTTGAAATCAGAAAATAATTCTGTATCAAACGATGAACAGAAAAACCTGGTATTCCTTTAAAAAAAATCATAATTAGTAAAAAATATATGACTTCTGATGCTCAATTGTTTTTTCTGATTTCATTTTATGATGGTTCAGGAAAAATTCTAAAAGTTCGATAATTTAAACTTCTTTCTAAAACCAATATTAACCAAGTTATCCATTGGTCAAAATATAGCGGATCACCCTGTACATTTCCATATCAGATACCAAACCAATAAGTCAGAAAGTTTTGCAGTCGTAGAAGAAGGAAAATTTCAATTAATGCAATAAATATTTACGGATATTATGTAGCTTTACGTTCTAAAAAAGTTAGTCACCATAGATTTCTTTTTGAACTATAAAAACAGCAAATGCGCTATTAAGTGCGTGGGGATTAGTACAGTGTCAAAAATTCCTAGCATGCTTGCTCGTTTTTTTAAAATTACCCCAAATATACTGACCACTGTTTCTGTTGGTCTTCTACTACACTTTTAGCGAATGCGGAGATATTACAATTCGGATGCATCTACCGCAGCCGAAGGATATATCGCAGATTCTGTTTCCAATAAAATCGTAAGAGGGGGGAAAAGTTTTCAAACTGGTTTCGAAAATAACCTATATCAAAATTCAAATTTGGTTCAGATCACTAATATGAATAAATCTTTAAACGTAAATAATAACTACTCGACTTCCCATAATATTAATATTGATGTTAACGTAGGAAGTAATAGTTTATTCTAATTAATAGTTATACCCCAGATAAACCCACACCAGTTGCGAAACCTCCTGCCGAACGCATGAAACAGAATTCGTTTAAAGCTCTGCCACCTTGGGATGGCCAGCCATCCCAAGAAATAGTCAGGGCAAGCTCTACTGTGATTCTGAACGCGAGCCACGCGAGTCTTGTGGTTTAGTCCGAGAGCGTTACGAAAAATAATTAATCTTTGTTTTATTTTTGTTAAAGGTACCTGGTTACAAGTGCCTTTATTTGAATTGTTCTGCTAGAAGCGGTTGCGAAAAATAATTATTTAAATTACCCCGCGATCCCGAAAGGCATGTATAAATGTTGTTTAATGCACACTAACGCACACTTATTTCCAAAATTATTGCATATTCTAAAATCGAATAAGCACGAGATTCAATTAAATCTGAAAGCTGGCAGATCTTTTTCAAATCAAACTGATGTTATACAGTGTACGCCAGAATATTGGCCACATAATATGGGAAATTTTTGTATTATTATAATATCGGAACTTTTGTTTTAACCAATCAATTCTGCATGTATGACAATCTAAAAATGCATTTTTAACATTGAAAATATTTCTGTTTTCCTAGTATAGGGCCTCAAATCGTGAAAAAGTGCGTGTTACAATTTCCACATTCATGACGTCATACGCGTGAGAGATCGTGTTAGTGTATTTATTTAAACCTTAATTTGATTATAACGTATCGGAATCGGTTCAAATGACTAAAATAAATTGCAACTAACTGAAACTAACCGAGAGTTTATTGAACGACTAACCAAAACTAACAAAATTCACCAAAACGGGCTAAAACGTACCGGAACAGGTTACAAAAATTAAAGTAAGTTAAAACTAATCAAAACGAACCGAATTTTGGCGACTAACTAAAACTAACCGAAAACATTAAATTTGATTATAAGGTATCGGAACTGGTTCAAATAACTAAAGTAAATTGGAACTAACTGAAACTATCCGAAAGTTGATTGGACCATTAATCAAAACTAACTATAAGCGCCAAAACGGTCTATAACCTATCGGAACAGGTTACAAAAATTAAAGTAAGTTAAAATTAACCAAAACGAAGCGAATTTTGGCGACTAACGAAAACAAACCACAAACATTAAATTTGATTATAACGTATCAGAACCGGTTCAAGTGACTAAAATAATTTCGACCTAAGTGAAAGTATCCAAAGGTGATTGAATGACTAACCAAAGGTAACTAAAAACACCAAAACGGGCTAAAACTTATCAGAACAGATTAAAAATGTTGAGGTAAGTTAAAACTGACCCAAATGAATCGAATTTTGGCGACTAACCAAAAACATTAAAATTGCTTATTACACCATTTTTACCGGAACCGGTTAAAGTGACTAAAATATATTAAAACTAACTGAACTTTACCGAAAGTTGATTGAACGACTATCTAACCAAAAGTAACCAAAAGCACCAAAACGGGCTAAAACGCAGCGAAATAGATAAAAAATATTGAAGTAAGTTAAAACTAACCCAAATTAACCGAATTTTGGCGACTAACCAAAACTAACCAGAAACATTAAAAATGCTTATAACGTCTCAGAACCGGTTCAAATGACTAAAATAAATTGGAACTAACTGAAACTAATCGAAAGTTAATTGAACTTTGCTAAAAATTGATTGAACGACTAACCAATATTAAATAAAAGCATCAAATCGGTCTAAAACGTATCGAAATAGATTAAAAATATTGAAGTAAGTTAAAACTAACCCAAATTAACTGAATATTGGTGACTAACCAAAAATAACCAAAAACACTAAAATTGTTTATAATGTATGGGAACTGCAGCTAAAATAAATTAAAACTACCTGAAATTAACTATCAGTTGATTGAACGACTAACCAAGACTAACCAAAAGCACCAGAAAGCGCTAAAACATATCGGAACATATTAAAAAAATGGTAAGGTAAGTTGAAACTAACTTTGGTGAACGAATTTTGGCGACTAACTAAAATTAACCAAAACATTAAAATTGGTTATAACGTATCGGATCCGGTTCAAATGACTGAAATAAATTAAAACTAACTAACACTAGCCGAAAGCTGATTTAATAACTAACCAAAACTAATCAAAAGTAACCATAAAAACCAAAAAGGGCCAAAACGTATCGGAACTGATTAAAGGTATTAAAATAAATACTAACCAGAATTAACCAAATTTTAGCGACTAATTAAAATTAACCAACACATTAAAATTGGTTATAAAGTATCAAATCCGGTTCAAATGACTTACATAATTTAAAACTAACTAAAACTAAGCAAAAGCTGATTGAATGACTAACCAAAATTAATCAAAAGTAACTATTATAAACACCAAAAAGGGCTAAACGTATCGGAACTGATTAAAGGTATTAAAATAAGTACTAACCCAAATTAACCGAATTTTGGCGACTAACTAAAATGAGCCAAAATTATTTAAATTGGTTATAACGTATCGGAACCTGTTCAATTGACTAAACTAAATTGGAACTGGCTAAAAGTAACCGAATATTAATTGAATCACTAACCAAAAGTAAATAAAAGCCCCAAAACCAGCTAAAACGTATCGAAATAGATTAAAAATATGGAAGTAAGTTAAAACTAATACAAATTTACCCATTTTTGGAGACTAACCGAAAACACTACAATTGGGTATAACATATCGGAACTTTTAGTTCAAATGGCTTAAATAAATTAATACGAAAAGAAAATTTGAATGACTTACCAAAACTAATTAAAAGTAACGAAAATCACTAAAAAGGGCTAAAACACATTAGAACAGATTCAATAAATTAAGGTAAGTTGAAACGATCTTAAATTAACCGAATTTTGGCGACCAACTAAAATTAACCAAAAGCATTAAAATTGGTTATAACGTATCGGAATCGCTTTAAATGAATAAATAAATTAAAATTAATTAGCACTAATCGATAGCTGATTGAATGACTAAGCAAAACTAATCATAAGTAACCAAAAACCGGTTCCGATTCGTTATAATCATTTTGAATGTTTTTGGTTAATTTTAGTTAGTCAACAAAATTCGACTAATTTTAGTTAATTTCAACTTACTTTAATGTTTTTAATCTGTTTAGATATGTTTTAGCCCTTTTTGGTGCTTTTGGTTACTGTCGGTTAATTTCAGTTAGGTTTAATTTATTTTAGTCATTTGAACCGGCTCCTTTTAATGTTTTTGGTTAGGTTTAGTTAGTCATTCAACCAACTTTCGGTTACTTTCAGTTAAATCCAAGAACCAGTTCCGATGCGTTATAACCAGTTTAAATGTTTTTGGTCAGTTTAAGTTAGTTGCCAAACTTCGGTTAATTTCAACTTACTTTAATAGTTTTAATCTGTGCCTATAGATTTTAGATCTTTTTGGTGCTTTTGGATACTTTTGGTCAGTTTTGTTTAATCGTTAAATCAATTTTCGGTTGATTTCAGTTAGTTTTAATTTATTTTAATCACTTGAACTAGTTCCGATACGATATAACCAATTCTAATGTTTTTGGTTAGTTTAGGTTAGTCACCAATATTCGGTTGATTTGGGTTAGTTTTAACTTATTTGCTTTTGGTTAGTTTTGATTAGTTATTCGATCAACTTTCGGTTACTTTTGCTACTTCCAATTTATTTTAGTCGTTTTAGTCGTTTGAATCGCTTCCGATATGTTATGATCAGATTTAATGGTTTTGGTTAGTTTTGGATTGTCCTTAAAATTTGGCTCGTTTTGGTTAGTTTTAACTTATTCTAATGTTTGTAACCTGTTCCGATACGTTTTAGCCCGTTTTGGTGCTTTTGGATAATCTTTGCTAGTTTTGGTTAGTCGTTCAATCAACTTTCGGTTAGTTTTAGTTAGTTCCAATTTATTTTAGTCATTTGAACCGATTCCGATACCTTATGATCAAATTTAAGTTTAAATAAACAATCTAACACGATCTCTCATGCATATGACGTCATGTGGCAAATGTAGCATGCATTTTTTCACGATTTGAGGCCCCATATTAGGATAACAGAAACATTTTCAATGTTAAAATAACCTTAAATCGACATGCATTAAAGCGTATTAGGGGAATTTCTGTAAAAAAAGTCAGTGCAGCCATAATAACACAAGATTTCCAGGACCGCCTGTTGGGAAAAAAATAAAGTGAATGGCTATTGCAAATTTTAATTTTTCCTGAACCAGTCCACCAGCAAAACACGTTTTCATTTAATTGGAGCAAACCAACTATTTTAATTTTGAAGAACAATTCTATAATCATACCCAGATTATTTGGTGCAGGCCGCGTATAACCGCCACGTCAAGGTTAAAGTTGGCTGGCGAGGAATTTGCCGACCTATTGCATCTGGTGTGGTTTTATCTGGGGTTATACTAACGACACATGCTAAATTCTTATATTATAGCAGAGTCCAAATAAACTGTGATTATAGCATTAAACTTTAATACCATCGTTTCCGTGAGTTTTATTGGTCTAATAAATGTAGAATGATTGCCGAGATGTATGTATATTTTACCACAACCCACTAGTGAGTTATGGTTATAACCCACGTCCCACGTTTGAGTTATAAGCTCCTTTATAAGTCTAAAATCGAGTAATAATATTCACCTTACATGTTTGGATTAAATAATATACTTGTATCTACAGTAAATTATGCATTTGAAACGTGGTCATTTGGGCAATTGTCATTCGGCGAACTGTCTTTGGCCGGACTTGTCATACAAACCGTAATTATTTCATAAGTTTGAGATATTTTCATAGTTCATTAGTTTTACTAATAGTCACTAACAAAAATGTAATGAAATTTTATTTTTCTATTTGCGATTTTTTGTTAGTTGAAAAAAAGTTTACAGTTTATTCCATTACTTTACCTAACTCTTATGCTTGGACTTACTCAATAGAAGCAAGATAAAATGTAATGCAAAACGCATGTTGTATACCTATTAAAAAATAATAAATTTAATCTCAATTACCGTTCTTAGATCTGAGACCTAAGTATTTTCGCGGGGCAAGCTATTGTCCAGCTTGCTGATAATACCATGCAGTTTCTGTATCACTATATTTATTATTTAATTTATTTTTGCCATTATTGTATGAAAGCACTTATTTGCCGTTATAAATTAAAATAATGTAATTAACTATCATATATTCGCTTCAAATTCTGTCTTTCAATTTCGGTTTTCGTTTCAAATTACGTTCTTCAATTAAAACACGTTATTTTAGAGGGAACAAGATAATTTAACATCATCTTAACAAGGTGAATATAAATTTTATGCTAGAATGTAGACCGTCTACAAATTGGAAAGTTCTCCTTTATGGCTAGATTTCAAAAAGGGATTTACCCTGGCTGTGAAAACATTTTTAGATCTCCCGAAGCGCCTATATTTTTCTACCTCTATCTCTATAAAAACACGGTAAAATGGTTTTCATTTGCCTGTCACAAAAGGGATTTAAGTTCAAAGAGAAAATTACTTACGAAATTTTGGCTGAAATATTGTAGATAGCACTATTATAGAGGAAAGTATGAATATTTTAAAATGGAATTGATCAGGGTTAATAATGACAGTATGTTCTAATTAGGCTCAGGCAAATATACAGTTTGCATATTTTGAGTTAGATATTCCCGGGATTTTGCCCGCCTCATCCCGTCCCCAGCAACGCCTTTCAGGCAGTCACGACAGACGGCAAGAGCGTACCCATTCGTCGTACAACTGGAAATAAGCAATAATAAGTATATTTGAAAATAAAGCCCGTGTAAGTACTTAGATATAGTGTGCTGAAAATAGCCAGTGTATTGTTTCCAATGTTTTTTTCGCATTAATCAACAATGAAATATAATTTTATTTTGGTGATTTTTATGCGTTAGTGTTTTATTTCCTAAATAATTATATTATTATTTTGTGCACTATGCGTTTGTACGATTTATTATGATAAAATGATGTATCATTATTTGTATATCCCATCGTCCAAACGAAGTTCTAAATAAACCATTGATCCCAAATAGAAGGCAGTAAATAATCAGAATATCAGAGTAACGAAATAATTGCCTGACACACGCAAGCAAAACACAGTGCATGAAAAATTCCATAGTGCTTCTAAGCATTTTATTTATTGTTCTTGTGTCTCTTACTTCGAATCAATGGATCCAAATTTTGTAAGCAATCACCGTCAATATTTTTAAATCTGAAGTTATAGCACAGCATCAATTATTGCACAGTGTATGTGCTTGCCTGTAAATAAATGGATGTTGGTGAAGAGAACGCAAAAATTTGTCAAGTTATGGCACGTAGCAAAAACTACAGGAACGAACAATTGCTGTCATCTACATTCAGTTATTAGTTTTTAGCTCCCCACTCGAGCGCTTCGTCAGCAAGCGATTAAATTAAAATCAGGCAATAAAATATACTACAGTGTGGCAGAGGATAAAAATTCATACAATTTAGACCATGGTCGATTACTCGACCACGTAGCTCTTCCTAGTCTCCTGCACAATTCAAAATGAAGGTGTAGTTTTTGTGAGATTTAGTACGAAGTTGTAAACAGCCACCATGGCCTCATTCAAGGAAGCTAAAATTTTAGAAGAAACATAAGAAGTCCTTTGACGAATAAACTTTTGCAATGCACCAGTGGCTCCAGAAATTTCTGGTCGCTAAGTAATAACCTAACAAAACCGTCTCTCCCACTTTTGACAGACGAACGTGGCATCACGGCGACTACAGCCAAGGAAAAGCAAACATTCTCGCCAAAATGTTTCCATCGCACTCTCCCTTCGACGACCCCCAAGGCAAGGCTCCCCTACCATATCGAATGCCAACACTACCATGGCAGAAGTCAAGTTTCATCACCGTTCGTAAAATCCTTAAACAACTAGAAACGCAAAAGGCATCAGGACCGGACGAAATACCTGCCATCGTGTTAAAGAACTGCGCCAACGAACTAACACCTATTTTTTCCCGAATCTTTCTCGCTCTTATCAAGAAGGGATATACCAATCTTCTTGGAAAGTCGCTCGAGTACAACCTGTTCCAAAAAAGGCAAGAAAACCACATCCTCAAACTATCGCCCAATTGCCTTGCTTCCCATAATCTCCAAAATCATGGAACGTGTAGTCAATAAGCAACTACTCCAGTACCTCAAGAAAAACAGAATAATCAGCGATAATCAATACGGCTTTCGCAAAAAGAGATCGACAGTAGGCATATTGGCCTATGTCACTCATATATGGAGTACGGCAATTGAGAAGTACGGAGAGTGTCGAGCGATTGCATTGGATATTTTGAAGGCATTCGAGAGAGTTTGGCATGACGGATTGCTCAACAAACTGCCGTCGCTCGAACTGCCAGCGTCTCTCTGCAGCTGGCTTGCCAGTTTTCTTAAGAACCAATATTTGCCCATTACAGTTGATGGACACATCTCAGACACATTCAACATTAACGCGGGCGTGCCTCAGGGCGCAATACTTTCACCAACTATGTTCCTTATCTATATTAATGACCTGCTAACCGAGACAAATAATCCTCTTTACAGGTTTGCAGATGACAGTGCCCTTGTCCGCCAATTTAGATCAGAAAAACCTTTACCAGCGACTGAGACTTATCACCACAGACAAGAGCAGATTACAGCAATCAATCAAGACCTGAAAAAAGTTCAAACTTGGGGCGACAGAAATTTGGTCCAGTTCAATGCAGCAAAGACCTAAGCAGCCACGTTTACCAAGAGGGCTAATACAGCGGGCCCTGACATCTTTATAGCAGGATCGACCATTCCTTCTTCTTCGTCAATCGGACTACTGGGTGTCTCGAGCAACAGCAATATATCCTGGCATGATCATGTTGCTAACATCGCAAAATCAGCCTCCCAACAAAAAACTGTATACACCGCAGCAGTTGCTCTTGCTCTACAAAGCGCAAATAAAACCGGGCTTAGAATATTGCGCACACATCTGGGGTGCCGCACCAAAGCACACCCTAAAGCTGCTGGATTCCATTCAGAAGAGAGCTGTGCGTCTCATTGGCGACCCGCAGTTTACCCGGAATCTGGATAATCTGGAACACCGCAGACATATGGCCGAAATGTCCCTGTTATACAGATACTTTAACGAAAGATGTTCCCAGGATTTGGCCCGCCTCATCCCACCCCTGGCAACGCCTGTCAGATAGTCACGACAGACGGCAAGACCGCACCAGTTCGTCATATAACTCGAAATACCTAGAACATCGCTTTACAGGATCTCCTGTATCTGGCGCACTACATCACTTTGGAATTCACTTCCAGGACATCGGTTTCCCCCTAATTATAACCTACAACTATTCAAAAGCCGTGTCAATAAATATATTCGCTCACATACCGCTCGTCGAGCGCCATATGATCTCTCTTTAGTGTGTGTGCCATAAAAAAAGCTGGCATTGTGCTCAAAAATATTAAGTTCAGATGATGTGATGAATTTAGCATTCAAAATAGTTAATTTATTCGGGGATGAAACACAGATTCAGAGCATTACTAGAGGAATGTGAATTTATCTACTATTATACACTGACGTAAGGTGGCTAAGTCGTGCTAAGTTTGAAAAATAAAATGAAATAGAAGAATTTATTGCAAATTATAATAAAATCATATCGTCATGTGCAGTGTGATAAGCGGATGCGTGATTTTAACTTTTCTCTCTGGAATTACAGGAAAGCTAAATAAATTAAATAGCTAGAATATATATAATGTAGCACAATATGAAAAGTTTGCCGAAAATATGCAATGTCATGTTTACAGCCCGTCCTCTAATATGATACACAAAATAACAATTAATATGTATTATTGTTCGTAATAACAATAATAAAATAAAAGAACATATTGTTTCTTTATAAACTAGAACTATTTTGTGAGAAGAAATCATTATTTTCTTTTATTAAAATAGCTTGATATTGAATATGTGTTGGTATTATCGATGTTTATTTTA
>MU182705.1:141650-156384 GCA_016904865.1 Pissodes strobi
TATCACGGTAAAATTAGACTAGCGATTGGTAACTCTAATTATAAGGGCTTTCTAATTATAGGCCACGGTACGGATAGGAGCGTGGCAATAATGTGTGACCGAAGGTCACACAAACGGCACGAGTGGCCACGCCACTTGTTTTGCATGTTAATGATATATCTGGCAGCGTTAATATAACAGAGTATTTTGATATAGTAGGATTCAACAGGAAATTATTATTTGAAACGGTTTTAAAATTAAAACTAAAGCCTATCTGCTGAAAATGCATCATAACGGATATCTGTAAATTTGTCAAATACTGATGGTTTGGAAAAATTCATTAAATAAACGGTACTACTTTCTCTCTTATTGAAATTATCGGAACCAGTTCAAATGACTAAAATAAGATGAGCCTAAGTGAACCTAACAGAAAGTTACTTCAAAGACTAACCAAAACTAACCAAATCTATTAAAATTTCTCATAATGTATCGGAACCGGTTCAAATGACTGAAATAAGTTCTGACTATGCCAAACTAACCGAAAGTTGCTTCAACGACTAACCAAATCTACTAAAATCGATTATAACGTATCGGAACTGACTCAAATAAGTAAAATAAGTTGAGACTAAGTAAAACTAACAGAAAGTTGATTAGACGACTAAACAAAACTCACTAAAACTATTAAAATTGATTATTATATGATTCTGTCACACTATTTTTCCTTTATAACATCGATACTGAAGTATTCACTTCTATCCCGTCTAATGTGCTACTTGCGACTTTTTTGCCAATCTCGACGAATTATGACCCCTAGGGTCCAAAAAACATTAAAATCTGAAAAAAAAACAAAATTGTGCCTCTGTGTGTGTGTGTGTGTCTCTCCGTCACACGACTTTTCCCCAAAAGCGTTAGGCCGATTTCTACCAAAATAGGAGATTCGAGACAATATCTCCAGACGTTTTATAAATTTTTCTTTAACCTTACAATTAAGGATAGTTCATATAAAGAAAAATATTAAAACATTTACAAAAACGGCATTAACGATTTTCATTATATTTTTTATATGTTTACAATTTAGTAGGCAAATAATACGTACTACCCCGTTTTTCTTGAAAAATCGGTGAAGCCCTTTACTGTTGGGGAAAATTAACAAAATCGAAACAGCTCGAACGATTTCCTTCAAAGTCTGTACTTATTCACCAATTAGTAGGGCAAATAATATGCACTTGTTTGCTTTCCTAGCAAAAATAAGATAAAGCCACTTTACTAGTGAAAATATTGACATTCCAATTTTTCCCAGTTCTGTGGCGAATCTTTGTTCCAACTTTTTTCTAATTCCAATAAGCGAGAAATTAGTACCGTTTATTTAAGATTTTTCCAAACCATCAGTATTTTTCAAATTCACAGATATCCGTTTTGATGCGTTTTCAGCATATTAGTTTTACTTTTAAAACCATTCCAAATAATAATGTTCTGTTGAATCCTATCATATCAAAATACTCCGCTATATTAACGCTGCCAGATATTTCATTAACTTGCTAAAGTATCTATTAATATAGTACATAAAAAGATAGGCATTCATATTTACAAATAAAAAAGTCACGAGTATCACAGTACGGTTACAGTATGTTATAATAAATTTTAATAGATTTGGTTAGTTTTAGGTAGTCGTTCAAACAACTTTCTGGTAGTTTCACTTGGTATCAACTAATTTTAGTCTTTTGAATCGATTACGATACGTTATAATCAATCTTAATAGATTTGGTTAGTTTTGGTTAGTCGTCCAATCAACTTCTGGGTAGTTTCACTTAGAATCAACTTATTTTAGTCATATTTAAACCGGTTACGATACGTTATAATAAATTTTCATTGATTTGGTTAGTTTCGGTTAGTCGTTGAAGCTAATTTCGAATTGTTTCACTTTGTCTCAACTTATTTTAGTCATTTGAACCGGTTCCGATACTTTATAATAAATTTTAATAGATTTGGTTAGTCGTCCAATTATGGTATTTAGCACGATAACTGCCACGTGAATCAAGTGTGTCTCACAAGCACAAGTGACAAATTCATTAAGGCCATGTGAACCACACATGATTCACGTGTAAGCTATTATTTTTATCGCTGTAGCTCGCCGGCGATTCACATTGGCCATATAAACGCATGGTAGTTAAAAAAGCATGGCCTCATGAACAAATTAAGGTAGTTGGCCCACGTATTTTTCTTATCGGACGTTAAATATAGTTTATGCTTAGACGCTTTTTATTGAGAAAATAAAATAAATACTATTACATGTTCAAAAAATACAGAATGGGTAGGTACCAAAATACAAACTATACAGATCTTAAATCTAACATAAGAATAACTTTGCTATTGTAACAAGCATATTTTGGAGAGTCGACGTGCGACGTTCAAATAGGCGAGGACGTGACAACCCTGGAAAACGAATGGCGCAGCAATAGAATCGAATCGGTGTTATATAATACGGAGTATATAGATAGATTAGAAATAAGGCGTGGATACAGTTATTGTATGAATAGCAGAGTCGGCTCATGGCGTTATGTAATTATGATAACTGTACTGGCGAAGGTGTATTGGCGAAATAAAACGTGTTACTAAAAATTAATCGTTTACAGATCAGAAGTCGGGATAACCTACGTATTGTGTTATTTGTTGTGGAGAACGATCAAATACGCGATTTCGGCGAGTTAAATCGCAGTGGCAACTTCTTCTTTTTTGTGAGTGGCGATATCACAAAAACTCATAACAAAAGGCGGGCGTTTGTTGCTATCCTTGACAGTGGATTAACATTTGGCGATTTTTCAGATATTCACGATAATAATAAACAAGTGTGTGCCAATTAATTAGTGATTATTGTAAAAATTGTGGCGTATTTTAACTGTGTTTATTGGCATTGGTGTTTAAAAGGCGTTTTTCAAGTGATTTCCTATGGAGGGAGGCAGAAGTGACGAGTTAGAGCTCGATTACGAGTTGGAATTGAGTGACGGTTACCACGGCGAAGGCGATTCGGCGATGGAAGACGAAACAGTATCCATGGTACATAAGCTGTTGAAAGGCGGTTTGGCAACTAGTATCCAGCAGATTGTGGCGGCCGAAATGGCAAGGGCGGCGAAGCAAAAGGCGGCCGAAATGGTAAAGGCGACGAAACAAAGGGCGGCCGTTGGTACTGGCGGTACCAAGGGCATCAGAAAAGGAGATAAATCAGGCGAGAGCGTTCCTCAGGCGGTAGTAGAGCATGCTTGTAGCGATAGGGTGGACTCCGCTTGCAGTTTGGGCTGTATGGGGTCAAGGGCAAGGGCAGGCGGCGACATTATTGATCCTTTCGATCCTGACAGCCAGGACTGTAAGGTAGTCAGGTCGTTGAGCAAAATTGATCAGTTGGGCGATATTCATGAATGGTCGAACTATGAGAGAGCGTATTTTATGCAGGCGAAATTGCAAGGCGCAGCAAGGGGCTGGTTTAATCGGCTCGATGAATATGATCTCTCATGGGAAGACTGGAAGGCGGCTCTTAGGCAGGCGTTTTCTAGAGTGCATGACTTTGCTCAACTGCTCAAGGCGATGATGGCGAGGGTTAAATTGGACGGCGAAACCATGACCCATTATTATCATGATAAAATGGCGTTGATCGAAAGGTGCGGGATTTCAGGCACAAAGGCGCTTTCGTGTCTGATTGACGGTCTACTTCTCGATCTACAGGCGAATGCGAGGGCATTTGGCTGCTCTTTCCCTGGCGACTTGTATACTGGCTTTCTTTCTTCTTTTGACAGATATCGGCGTCCATCAACCGATATTGTGGAATTGAAGAGGCGAGGAAGTCCAGGATCATGCGCAGGCGAAGACGACGAAGACTTTGCGATCTTCTGAGGCGATTCTCAAATTGAGAGAGGCGTTTGGCGAATTTTGGATACCCAAGACGTACTATTTCCAACTGCCGGCGCGGGCTGGCGTTTAGGAGCAAGGCGTTTGCTGACTTTTTGGCGAGGCGAGGTGTAAAACACCGAGGGCAAAAGGTTAGGTTGAAAGGTGCATGCAAGTGAGTCTGACTGGCGAGGTGCAAAGGGTGAATGGTCAGGTTGAAAGGTGCATGCAAGTGAGTTTAACTGGCGAGGTGCAAATGGAGAGAGCTATGGCGATTTAAGATCCAAACTTCTTATTGAGATAGCAAAAGGCGAGTGAGAACCTGACAAAGGCGTAATATAAAGGTGATCTTCGATAAAAGGCGTAAGGTTGCAACCGCAGGCGAAACCTTTAGGGTAGGCGATTTGGTGTTATGGCGAATGCACAGATCGATAATGCCTGGTTGATTTACTGGCGAGTTAAATTAATGAGGGTATTAATTGTTGCAGGATGGCCGAATGTAACAAGCAAATTTTGGAGAGGCGACGTGCGACGTTCAAATAGGCGAGGACGTGACAACCCTGGAAAACGAATGGCGCAGCAATAGAATCGAATCGGTGTTATATAATACGGAGTATATAGATAGATTAGAAATAAGGCGTGGATATAGTTATTGTATGAATAGCAGAGTCGACTCATGGCGTTATGTAATTAAGATAACTGTACTGGCGAAGGTGTATTGGCGAAATAAAACGTGTTACTAAAAATTAATCGTTTACACTATTCTTTTGAACATACGTGTGATTTTGTGAAACAGGTCACGCAGTAGTACTTATCGCATTGAATGCACTTCCATCTAGTTTGTGCAGTATTTTTGGCTGCCACGGATCTCCCCTTTTCTTGAGATATTTTAGAATAGCAAAAGGAGCATCTTATCTTATTATAACGAGAATAGACAGGTTTTGTTTTGAATCACGTATGATTCCCCCGGCCTGCTATGCAATTTCGATCAACCAGGCCACGTGAGACACACCTGATTCACGGTCAAAAACGCAAATTTTGACAGCTATTGACAAGTAATAGATATAGTGTCATCATTTTTAAGATTCTGGAAGTATAATAATGTATTGTGGCAGTTAACGTGTTAGTATCAACTTATTTTAGTCATTTGAACCGGTTACGATACGTTGTAATAAATTTTAATAGATTTGTTTAGTCATTGAATCAACTTACGATTAGTTTCACTTAGTTTCAGCTTATTTTAGTCATTTGACCCGGTTACGATACGTTATAATAAATTATAATAGATTAGGTTAGTTTTGTAGTCGTCCAAGTGTCGTACGTAGTACCTACTTATTTTACTTAGTCATTTGAACCGATACGTTATAATTAATTTCAATGGATTTGGTAAGTTTTGGTTGTCCAATCAACTTTTGGGTAGTTTCACTTAGTATCAATTTATTTTATTGATTTGAACCGGTTAAGATATGTTATAATAAATTTTAATAGATTTGGTTAGTCGTTGAAGCAACTTTCGATTAATTTCACTTAGTCTCAACTTATTTTAGTCATTTGAACCAGTTCCGAGATATTATAATAAATTTTAACAAATTTGGTTAGTTTTTGTTAGTCGTCCTAGTATTGTACTTAGTATAAACTTATTTTAGTAACTTGAGCCGGTTGCGATACATTATAATAAATTTTAATAGATTTGGTTACTTTTGGTTAGTCGTTGAATCAATTTACGGTTAGTTTCACTTACTTTCAAGTTATTTTAGTCATTTGACCCGGTTGCGATACGTTATAATACATTTTAATAGATTAGGTTAGTTTTGAATTGTCGTCCAAGTGTGGTACTTAGTATCTACCTATTTTACTTAGTCATTTGAACCGGTTCCGATACGTTATAATCAACTTTAATAGATTTGGTTAGCTTTGGTCGTCCAATCAACTTTCGAGTAGTTATTTATACTGACGTTTTCAGCGATTTAATCATTCCTAAGATATTAAAGATGCTAATAAATAAAACTACTTATTTTTTAACCAATATATTTATTTCGCCAATTGGTTACTCTCTATGAATCGATTTTAGTGTATAATAAGTTAACTCGTCCAAAAATCCATTAAAACACGAAACACTCAGCAAGGGAAATTGCATCCAAAGTATAACCCGGTATTTCCAACAGCTAGAATTTTACCGTATTTTAGACGATCCGTTTACTACAGCCATAGCGCCTACACTGGCGAGATTCGGCGGAACTTCGGCGGATCGAGCCGTTCGAGGTCACGGCAGACCAGGCGTAGCAGCAAGGATAGATTGGATTCTGGTTATTTATTATTCTTGTGCTACAAAAAAAGCAGCGATGCCACAGTTCATTAGTCCACCTAAATTTAATTCTTGCAGATGCATAGCCACCGATTTCATATGAAAGAACGGCAATTACAAGCGGATGGGGATGATGCGTTAAAAATTGCGTATTTCAAAACCAATACAGCAAACGTTTGGTTCGACGAATATAAAACAGCAAACCAAGACAATTAACGGAACAAATTGGTTTCATCAGGAAGTTTAAGATACAAACTGTCAGACATCTCGAAAGAAAAAGGTAGAACAAAAGAATCAGTAGCAAAATGAAATAGTGGTAAATTATTTATGTAAACTTCGAGTACTTTATCACGAATACAAAACAAATATGGGCAGTTAATAAGTACACGAATCCAAAATGGATTGACTTTATCTATTAAAGGAAAAATGTACATAGAAAAGAAAAATTTAGTTACGAGAATTAAGTTACGACATTTCAATCAGGCCCTAGAACCAAAAAGTAAACAGTGACCGTTTAATTAAGAAAAAAAGAGCACATTCAAAGTATATGCCCTTACACTGCTCTCTATGCGTGATACATTCAAATTTCTCATACGGGAAGCATATGCATGACGTATATAATATATGTAAATTTTTAAGATACCTCCACGGAGATTACGTCACAAGGTTGTTTTGGCGATTGTCCCGCGGTATTTATTCGTGTCCCGTAGGACCATTGTATCCTTTGTTGTTTTCTTTAAGCATCTGACCACTATCTGCACAATTTGATATTCAGTTGATATTCGTAGATAAGAGAGTTAAGGTTTACTTGAACATATTTTACCACAATCACCACCCCTAATCAATATCGCATATTTCACGAGAATCACTAAAGCACAAGGTTTAAAAGTTCGACCCTACCTTAAAATGATGTCTAAATATTAGATCTCAAAGAATTTAAGTGAAACCAAAGAATTTACTTATCTGTAAGGAAGCCGTCTCGTCACCTCTGTGAGTTGCGCCGGCGGCAGGGGTTTTGGGATTTGTTCTTAATTTCATTTGGCTCAGAAAAATTATTGAGATTCTCAATTTCTCGGATAATTGAGAAACTATACAAGGTATAGCTGAAGCGAAAGTAAATCAGTATATGTGGAAATTTGAATGGGAAACCAGTCTCAAGCTTTGGCGAGTGGAATTGGACCAGTCTCTAGCCCAACCGAGTGAATTTGAAAATATGTGGAAATTTGAAGATGAAACCAGTCTCAAGCTCTGGAGAGTGGAATTGAACCAGTCTCTAGCCAAAACGAGTGGATTTTTCGACTCCTCTCTGCTTCTTGTTACGGCCTTTTTTATATGAAAAAGTCCCCATTTGATGTGTGGGTGCGACAAGAAAATATTAAAGTTCCGATCCCACACATTAAAAAATTTGAAAATATGTGGAAATTTGAAGAGGAAACCAGTGTCTAACCCTGGAGAGTGGAATTGAACCAGTGTCTAGCAAAAATGAGTGGATTTTTCAGACTCTTCTCTGCTTCTTGCTGCAGGCTTTTTTATATGAAAAAGTCCCCATTTGATGTGTGGGTCGACAAGAAACTATTAAAGTTCAAATCCCACACATTAAAATATGTATTAAAAAGAGAGGTAAATAAGTGTGCCGCATATTCCCAGCGCTCGGCTCGGCCCTCTTTACCTGCTACTCGAAGGTTTACATGTAAAAAAATGCGTTTTCAACGTTTTTTATAAGACCGATTCAGCGAATTTTATTATTTTAGAAATTTTCTTTGTTAATTTGCATACCTACTGTCGGCCTGTTTCATAACAAACCCACCTATCTCTGCCACAGAAAAGAACTGCTTGTCGCAATAGTTCTGTGCTCTTTCAGGTCGCGTAGCTCAGAGAGTGTTGTAGCACATAAAGTTGCTTGGTTTAAAAAACAACAATGTACATTTACTGGTGACCCTAATCGGAAGAGCATGATGCGCATGTTCCTTTGTTAGGGAGCGACTAATATTGAGGAGTCATTAATTTAAGTATATTTTATGTTCAAGTCAATTTTTGAAGATTTGTTTTCAACATGATAGAATCTAAGTACCTAACTTTCGTTATTAACCGACTTGTTTTATGGAGGGACTATTCAGGGAGCATTGCCCTTAAACGTACAGTTTGACACTGGTTGGGAGTTATATAGATATAGTGGGGTTAGGACAGCCAGGAGGTATTTTTTTCCATTTTGGCACTGGATGAACGAACGGGAGAAGGCTTGAACTTATTATAAGAGTGGCGTTTGCCTTTAAGGTACTTCGCACTGGAACAAGTGGTCGTTTACTCAATTTGAGCGTAATTTTATACAAAAATGGCCTGATTATGTATTTGCTGAATATTTTAAAAATAAATTTAGAAAATAAGCATTATAGTTATTTTTCAAGATTAAGTACCGAGTTCGAACTTCAAACTGAGTATTCTTTTTGCTAAGTGGATCATTAATTTACAATATTTATAACATAATAAAAATACGGTACGCTTTGACTCCGAAATGTGATGGAAATATTCTCCTTTGATATTATTGCTATGCTCCGGGCAATTAAGCAGGGTCAAAGGTGAGCCGTATAATAAATTACACGGTACATTAAGAAAATTTGGACTTATATACTTTGCTGTATAAAATATGAAATATATTACTGTCAAGGTTCTAAGCACCATAAAATTGTATTTTGCAATAGTTATTTTTGGAGAGTCACACTGTTGATAGTATTTTACGAGAATACGTTGTATAATATCATGCAACATCATTATAATATTTTATCATTGTATACTTTTCTATGGCTTTTTTACCAGTTACATATAATTCAATTAATGGTATAATTGCATTCACTGCAGTTTCTAACTGAACTGCTCGACAAAATAAAGGCCACCAACTTTTTTTGAAACCAAAAGAAATGTTGTGACGTGGTTTCCAAAGCCCTTTATAGTCAAATAATGTTGTTATATACATTTTCTATTCTAGTGTTTAAAATTAGTTATCCATTAATGTATGAACTATTGTGCCGTTAGATGCCGAAATTTAGAAAAACATTACAATTAGCAATTTTCCCCTAGTTCGGATCTAAGGAAAAAGTGCCAAATTCCGCTCTTACGTCACATGATGATGAATGGGATGAATTTTATAGTTAAACAAATAGTGTTTTTAACGAAAGTATTAACGCTCGACAAACTTTACTGAAACGTGTGACATTCCGAAATTTATAGCTAAAAGCCCCAAAATACGACTCACTGAAATGATATATTGTTTACAATAACGTTCCGCGGTTATGTTCGTGAACCCGTTAATTTCTTACATTTACGTATGCCCTACTTTGTAAAATGACAAGTTACGCTTTTACGGTAATAATAGAGCTTGGCATATATTTCTGCATTGCCATGCTGTAAAAAAAATTCTTAACAACAAGTGGAAAATATGAAATGGCGAATACGTGGATTACTACACATGCTAGCATAGCTTGCCACTACAACTAACACTAATCTTTTTCATAAGACCTGTGATTTCTCCTTTCACAATAGTATATTGTGTAACTAGGAGGAAAAGCAAAACATTCCTGGACGACTGTGGTAGTTGCTGGACGAGGCGCAGCCGAGGCCAGCAACGCAGGAGTCCAGGAATGTACTTCTCCTACGAGTTGCACATACAATTTTTTATCCGATCGAAATTAATTAGAATACGTACTTATATAAATAGAGCCAAATATTACTGTAAATAAAAACGTGTTTTAAATTTAAACTCAACATAATATCAAGTTTTGAATCGAGCGAGCTTGAAGTTTATTACGTAGGTACGGAAGGTACAGCTAAATGTTACTTTTGATAGACGTCAGATCTGACAAATAAGGCGTTTGAATATGACAAGAAATATTACATTCCCGGCCTAGGACGGGAATGTTATATTCCCGGACTGTTATTTTCTATTCTTGTTCAGTTATTGCATGTTGCCAAGCAACGAATACAATATACTGGAATCATGACTTTTGCGGTGAGAAAAAAACATCGGAAAGGTGTCGTTTTTCATCCAATCGGATAAAAAATGTCTTTTAAGATGTCAGTCTAAAGACATTTAGCGGCCGTCTACACATTTTCTGGTTAAGGGTATAAAATTCTAGTGCAACACATATCCTTCCAGGACAATCCAGGAGAGCAGTGCTCTAATATTTAAAAACGAAACGTTTGCCAACGTTAATTTTGATTAGTAAATTTAATGATCGGAAAACTCACACAAGAAGAACCTGGAAAAGCTTGGCTCACAGTTGTACAATATCTGGAAAAAAACAAACAACCTTACAGTCACTCGTTTTATTCAAAACACATTTCATTTGTCCGATTGGTAAAAGCAGGACAGAATGTAAAAATATTCTATGAACATTTAATTCATGTAACTTGCCTAGCTCGCGGATTAAATATAGTTGTGCAAATTATTAGAGCTTCCTTCCCGTTGCTCAATGACCTAATAGCAAATGTGAAAAAATATGCATAAAGGACCCATTAAGAGTGCAATTTTACAAGGTGAATTTGCCGGGAGTACCATTACCACCTGTCGTGACCAGATGGGGTACGTCCATTCATGCGGCAATATTTTATGCACATAATTTCCAAAAAATTAATTATTAAACTTCACAAATGTTTGATGATTCACAGTGCATCCAAAATTATAAAGAAATATTTCAGAATCTGAATCTGAACAGTTAATCTATATTAAGGGTAACTATGTATTTCTAGCAGACAGTATTTTGCAACTAGAAGAATCGTGTTCAAATTACCAGAGTCGATGAAAATAATAGAAACATGTGCACAAATTGCAAGCAGGTAAGAAAATCAGTAGTGGCAAAATTAGAAAGTTTAATTGAATAAAACACACAGGTTTTAAGGCAAATCGTAAACTTAGTATCAAGGAAAACTAAATAATTTGGCTATTGAACCTGCCTTAGTGTCCCAAACTTAAAATTTTACCCTATAACTTCAGTAGATATAGAGAGATTGTTTTCTTTGTCCAAACATATCCTTAGTGATAGAAGCCGCCACAATTTTTTAGTTCGAAACCTTAAATTACACGTAACTAGTGCGTTTTATAATTTTTAATTTTTCAAATTAATATTAATATGCTTGATGTAAATTAATATGTGAAAATTGTGATTTAATATAGTATATACAACTTTAATTAATTTTTACTTAGTACTTAATCCCATAATCTAGTGAAAATTTAATTTAGAAAATCCAAATTCAGTTATTTCTTTTATTGCAGTGGCACACACACTAAAGGAAAATCCTATGGCACTCGACGAGCCGTGTGTGTGCGAAGATGTTGATTGACACGGTTCTTGAATAGTTGTAGGTTGTAATTAGGGGGAACCAGATGTCCTGGGAGTGAGTTCCACAGTGATGCAGTGAGCCATACTAACGAGACCCTGTAAAACCACGTTCTAGTTGTTTCCAGTTCTACAACGAACTTTTGCGCTCTTGCTGTCTGCCGCGACTGTCTGACGGGCGTTGCTGGGGGCGTGATGATGAGGGCCAAATCTTGGGAACATCTGCCGTGAAAATATCTGTTAAACAGGGATATCTCGGCGACATATCTGCAGTGCTCCAGACTATCCAGATCTCGGGTCAACTCCGAGTTGCCAACGAGACGCACAGCTCTCTTCTGAATGGAATCCAGCATCTTTAGGGTGTGCTTAGGTGTGGCACCGCAGATGTGTGAGCAATATTCTTAAGCATGGTCTTATTTGCGCTTTGTAGCGCAAGAGTAGCTGCTGCGGTGTATACAGTTTTTTGTTGAGTAATAGCGCATCAGGCATCTGCGATGCTGATTTTGCGATGTTAGCAACGTGGTCATGCCAGGACATATTGCTGTTGACCCAAGACGCCCAGTAGTCCGACTGACGAGGATGAAGGAATGGTCGATCCTGATATAATGATGTCAGGGCCAAATTCCTGTCGCCCCAGGTTCTGTGCAGAGATCGGTTCTTAAGGAAACTGGCAAGCCAGAGAGGTGCTGGCGGTCCAAAGGACGGCAATCTATCATGCCAAACTCTGTCAAAAGCTTTCGAAATATCCAACGCCATCGCTCGAGATTATCCGATGTTCTCAATTGCCCTACTCCATATATTAGTGACATAGGCCAATATATTTCCTGTCGATCTCTGTTTGCGGAAGACGTATTGGCTATCACTAATCATGCTGTTAGTCTCGAGGTACTCGAGTAGTTGCTGACTGATTGCACTTTCCATGACTTTGGAGATTATTCGAAGCAATGCAATTGGGCGATAGTTTCAGTTCGTGGTTTTCTTGCCTTCTTTTTGGAACAGGTTCCACTCGAGCGAGTTTCCAAGAAGATGGAGAAGAAGTCTGGAGAAAATTGGTATTAGTTCGGCAGCGCAGTTTTTTAACACGGCGGTCCTTATGCCTTTTGCGTATCTAGCTCCTTCAGGATTTTTCGAATGTCACGGTGGTAAATCTGAACTTCGGCCATGCTATTGTTGATGTTCTATATGGTGGCAAGAGCCTTGCCATGGGGGATGTTTAAAATAGTGTGCTATGAAAACATTTCGACGAGCATGTTTGCTTTTTCCGCTGTAGTCGCCGTGACGTTTCGTTCGTCTGTCAAAGGTGGAAGAGACGTTTTTGTAAAGTTATTACTTACTACCTTTGCTATCGACCAGAAATTCCTGGAGCCACTGGGGTATTGCAAAAGTTTATTCCTGGTTCTTTGATTGTACTTGTCCTTAGTTTCGCCAATCACACGTTTGCATTCGTTTCTCGCTTCGGTAAAATAATTGCGACCTTCAGCGGCCTGATTTTGCTGCCAGTACTTGTAGGCTTGTCGTTTTCCAGCTACGGCTCTTTCGCATTTTCTGTCGAACCAGGGCTTTCCTTTTGACGGTAACTTGATGGAATTTGGGATGTATGCTTCCATTCCTGAGGAGATTACTCACGTAATCTCTTCGCAACAAACTGACGGGTCGTCAGTGTCAAAGCAGACGTCGAGCGAAGGAAAATCTAGGTAGAATTCTCTTAAATCCTCCCAGTTTGCACAATTGCAATGCTACATTCATTTGCATAAATTTAAAAATAAATGTCGATATATGCGCATATTCTTGTTTTTGATTCCATATTATTATAATCCGGTCTTTAGAGATCAGTATTTGCATTTAAATCGGCTTGACAAACATAGCTTAAACTTAATATTCCTGGTAAAAAATAATTACGTTTTTAAGTTAAATAACATATTAAAATTTCACGAACGTCCATTAGTCCTCAAAACCCCATTAAAGGTGCGTGACGGCCTTTGAGAGTCAATTAGTAATTGTGTAAAACTTCGACAAAATTTGGGAGTGGCATTTTGACAATAATTTGTTTTTTTTACTTCCCAGACTGCCTCCAAGCAGGGACTAAAACGGTTTATTGAAGCCCAAGTGGCCAAAGTACAGGGTGTCCCATTTTCGATGATATTACGGGGTATCTCACTTACGAGTAAAGATAGAGAGTTGCGGTTTTCGCAATACTGTGCTACTTTTTTGTGAAAAGAACGATGGTATAAACAAAATTTTCATAGCCCGCTTCGTTTCTGAGATACAGGGCGAAATTGAAAATAATGCATTTTGGGACCCCCCTCGTATCTCCGTTATCCTTTAACATATCGCAAAGCTAAAAAATTGCTCTTACACCGTTTTTGACGTAGAACCCAGTGGCGTGATCAGATTTTTGCTGTGAGCTGTCAATTTTTAGCTATAAATCAAACTTATGTTTTTCTAAATGGAACACCCTGTATATTTTTCTTTCGTTTGATTGGAAATGTTATAAGCTTTATAAAAATATATAATACATTATATGTATTTTAAATAATAAGCCTAAAATTCATAATTTCACAAAGTATGTCTCGATACGACACTCTTGTATTTTTTTTTTTAATGTAACACCCTGTATATTTTTCTTTCGTCTGACTGGAAATTTTATAAGCTTTATAAAAATATATAATACATGATATGTATTTTAAATAATAAGCCTAAAATCCATAATTTCACAAAATGTGTCTCTATACAACACTCTTGATGAGTATAGTATAAGCATTGTCTTTTAAACAACGCCAACGGTATAAGTATTAGCAGGCAGAGACTATTAAGAACAATGGAATTGTAATTTTTTATTGGCCAGACCTTTCAGTGGCAAAATTTATATTTTCTGTGTAATATTGTATTTTTATGATGGCTCAAAATGAAAATTATCAATATTTTGATAAATATGACATGTTAGTCTGCTTTATACAGAGCAATGAAAACTTCCGTGAAGCTTCTCAGCTACATTCCAATAAGTTTGTTTGAATATTTATTTACCTTTTGACTTATTTAGGTTTATTTTTTTAAGTATCATTTTAATTTATAGATATTCCGAAAGAAGGCATACTGATCTTTTAATGTTTTCCGGAATAAAGAAAAAATTTGGTAGAACAAGGAACGTTGCCTCCGCCCTTACTGCGATTTTCCTTATTATACGTTTTTGGTAGGGGCCGGATAAACGTTCCATGTTCTCTTTATTCCGGAAAACATTAAA
>MU182705.1:156784-196737 GCA_016904865.1 Pissodes strobi
GTAATATCATCGAAAATGGGACACCCTGTACATGCTAGTAACACAAAATTAGCGAAAGGTTCAATTTAAAAAAATTATTCTTTTATTTATACTCAGGTGAATGATTACGTTTGTACAATTTACAATATTAAATAGACGCTAGTCTGCTGTGTGACGCTGCCTGATATAGATTTGCATGCGACAGCTCCAGAGATTTGCTCAAAAACTTGTCTGGAAGTGCTTTCTGAAGTTTCAGCCATTTAAATTGGTTTCAAGTCACCACCATGTCCAAAAATTTTGTCGGCAATAGTTTTTTTATTATGTATGAAATTTTCAACATACCCCTCGGCGACTGTTGTTTTTCATCCTCTTATGTCTTTTTAAAACATAAATAGATGCACTGGAGTCAGCTAATAAAGAGGCAGACCTTCGACAAAAGCAATGTCCAGTGTATAATGATGAATTGAATAGATTTTGAAATGCTGCCAATTTTTGGGGTAGTTTTCAAAAAATATTTTTACAGACTGGCTGTTGTTTTGATAACGGACGAAAAATCGAAAATGGAGGGTATCAGCCTTTCTTAAAGGATACAAATTGCACGTATGTATGGTAATGATAGATGTACATGTCGATATAATATAAATTCCAATTATTTCAAATTTAAAATCTCTATTAAAGGACCAGCCAATTTACTATAATTAACAGCAATTACAAAATCATAAATAATAATAACGACGGGCAATGTTGACAATAACTCAATTAACATGCGAAAACAAACTTCTATTTCAAATAAGAACTTGTTGTAATCTATCATTCAATCCCTTTAAAGACTGATTGGAAAAAATCTACGTCTCCTGGTAGTTGATTCGCATCTCTTAACCCAAACTAACGCAAACAGTTCAGTTTATCTTTTGTTTCTTGCGGGAACACGAATAGTAATACTACCTAACAGAGGAGGACAATCAACCAAACCATTTACAATTTTGTACAAAAGATATAGTCTGCGGATTTCTAATGAAGGAAAATTTAATAGAATCGATAGTTCCTTATAATGAATGTTCTCAACAGGAATCTCATACATTATATCTCGAAAACCAGACAGGGCAGGCATACTTAAGTACGGATCCTATTACTGCACAATAGAGATTTTTCAAAGTACAAATATTGTTAAAGGCTTTTAAAGAACGGACTACAAAGCCAAGGAGCTTTAAGGTTCTATTGCAAATATTTTCAGTACGGAGATTGACAGTCAGAACCTAATTAAAAGTTACATTTACTTTCTCTAGTATTTGCCCAAGCAACAAATATGGATAAATTACAACTATATAAAAATTAGAAAAGGATATGACCTTGCATTTCCTAACATTCAACTCTGGGTCATTGATTTTACCTCAGAGGCCAAAACAATCAAGATCTGCCTGCAGCTGCCTTAAGTTCTCCGAAGTCATCTCTAAATCATCTGCGTATCTCAATACATCACTGTAAACAATAAAATCCAAAACATCAATTAGATAGCAATTAAATAATAATGGTGATAGATGTCCTCCTTGTGGTACTACTGGTTAAAAATTGGAGACAAGAAGGAATTCCTTATTTTTACCAGTTGGATCCTCAATGATGATGTACTGACAAATTCCAGGATAATTGATAATATTTTTGTCTGGACTTTTAACAACAAAATTTCTATCGATCTTGTTCGTGGTACCCAAATTAGTTACATCGTCCAATCTAAACTAACTTCTTACTTCGACACCAAAAATAAGAGCTATACCTTTATCACTAGACGCTAGTTGTCTAGAGCATCCATTAAAAATTTGTCAACCTGGCCTCCGTTAGTATCTTCTCTTTTTTTTGGCTTACATCCTTCGTTTCTTCTTTTCACCAAGGTAATTAACTTTTGAAATTTGCTGATATCGATAATATTTTTAACGTTGAGTATGGTTTTTAGCATGGAATAATGTGCCCAAAGCGTTGAAGGAGAGAAAATAGGCTAGCGATGCACGTGTTTACAAGTTCGTGATTAGTTTTTTGATTAATTAGTTGGAAAAAGTGTTATAATAGTACAGTAAGTATCATGGAAAGTTGGATTGTAAAGATGTAGTGCATTTTTAAGTAAATATAATGGTAATATTACTCACAGAAATTATTGCTGGAGATACGCAATTTTCGTTTTAAATGGTGAGGGTCCAATATTATAGAGTTAAGCGTGTTTCCTCGGTTTCTTATCTATACTGTTATTAGACTTTAGGATTAAATTGATATAAGCAAAAAATATATTTAATGTTTTAGTGAAAAAATATGTTTTATTGAATGAATTAATTATATATTACATTATTACATTAATTATATTTTAATAAAAAAATATATATTATAAAAATAAAAATTATATTATACATTATTATAATAATTATATTTTATAAAACAATATAATTAATGATTTGCTTTATTTTCATAACCAAGAATATCTCCAAACGCGAGAAGGTTAATTGCTATGGCTGTAAGTGATGTCGTCCAATATAATTCATAAAATGTTGCTAAAGTTCCGATGAAAAAGAGCTGTTTTTGGTAACTATCAATACTCAACTGCACAATAAGAATGTGGAATTCTATGAAGTGGAAGGTATTCTAAGTCCAATATTAGCATCTTTAAATACAATAAACAAGAACATTATTGAGAACGTCCAAAACCTTCTCCTGTCAATAGAAGATTGCAATGAACAAATTATTGAGGAAGCCATCAATAACATCAGTGATCAAAGAACTGAGGAAGATAATGTCAACAGAATAGCAGATAATTCTGAGCATGCTATTGAAGAAGACAACAAAAAATAGGAGAAAAAAATCTTAAACAAGTCGAAGATTTCCACGGCGAGATTAATGTAGAAGCCAACGCAAGCACATATTTAAGAGGTGAAGAAAAACTTACTAATTTAAGTCACCAAGAAGCTGAAATTGAAGACGTAATACGAACCAAGAAACATGATGAAACCAACACAAGCACATATTTAAGAAGGGAAGAAGAAGAAACTGCTAATTCAACTGTTCAAGAACAAGAATCTGATGAACCTGAAGAAGAAGTACATAACTTAAGCAATAGAAAACGAGCCAGGAAACATGATGTAAAGCCTTCCTGTTGGCTCCAAAATATTAATAAAACTAATCGTGAAAAAGACACAGGATACAGAGGTAAAAAAAAGCTGGAAAATGAATGGAAATAAAATATTCCAAAAAACAAAAATTATCAAAAAAAATCAATGTAGCAAAGCCACAGAAGATCACAGACAAGCTATTTTAAAATTATATTAACTGGCAAGAAAGAAATTTTACATAGAAAGTCTTGTTCGGCTTTAACCTGTTAAAAGCAGACGTGGAACGAATGAAAGTAGTAGAAGAAATAGTTCGTTAAAGTATTTTTTAAAAGCTGATAATAAGGAAATAAGAGTATGAAAATAAAATTTTTTAAATACGATAGTCATGAAGATTATGTACTAAAAAGGATAATATTATTATCTCATAGCTCAGTAATTTGCGTATCTCAGCTTTTTAAATCTGAAATTAACGCATCTCCAGTTACAATTTGAATATTGTAATCTACTAAAATGCATAAGCTACTAAACAAATATCACCCTGTCGCAAGTTTGAACTTGAACTTGAAGATTGTTATATAAACATTAAAGGCAAACTATAAACAACGCGAGCAATCAACGGGAGCGACTTTGAACCTTATGCATGCAATGATCATCACTTTGTTTTATATAAATACGCTACCGAATCCTTAGTTCGGCAGACATTGATCTCACCTCCAGCTCCCAAGGTTAGTCACTTGACGACTGCCTCCTGGGTTCTATCCGCTCCTAGAGTTAGTCATACGACTGCTTTAGGTTCCATTCCTTTCCTACCAAACCTGGTACCGGTTAGCCACTTGACGACTGCTAGGACCAGGGGTTGCACAACCTCCATAGTAAAGTCCGTACAAGAAGTTTGTCAGAGTGTTCAGAAAGACAAGTGTCTAAATAGTCAGTTAAAAAGTTTAGTGGAATCTCTTAGTGCTCTTAAATAAAACCCAACTCTTAAGAAAAACTATAAATTATAAGACAGTAAACAAAGACCTATAAACAGTACCTCAAATCGAGAAAACATGCGCACCGTCGTAATCGGGTATAATAGAATCTCATTTTTTCTGACCAATAATTATTGTTAAAGTTTTATCGTTAATACATTGTTATTGTTGTAAACTAAACGTGCTTACTTTATCATCTCTTCTTACCACACGTGACGCGATCCCGGTCTACCTCAGTTACCCCCCGGCACGCTAAACAAGGCGTGTCCTCACGAGAAGAACATCCAGTGGTAGATTAAAGGAAGCATTGAGACCCCGTCATTGTACTTATCGCGACGAGGCTCTTCTCTGAGAAGTTATTCTTTAAATAAACGCGCTACCCCCAAAAATTACTCGTGACAATATTTCCAAATATATTTAATTTTCAATGCATTTCTCTATTAATGACCAATTTTTAATACCTACTATTCGAAAAAGTAAATTAAAAACAAGGAATTAAAGTGTATGTAGATTGTGTAGTGTCTGGTGTATAATTTACTCTTCTGGAGTTACGTAATTTTCCTATGAAGGAGCCGGACGATATGTTCCTTGATTTTGTCGGCAACTAGTAGGAAAAGCAAAACATTCCTGAACGACTGTGGTAATTGCTGAACGAGGCGCAGCCGAGGAACGAATGAAAGTAGTAGAAGAAATAGTTCGTTAAAGTATTTTTTAAAAGCTGATAATAAGGAAATAAGAGTATGAAAACAATTTTTTTTAAAATACGTTAGTCATGAAGATTATGTACTAATGCTCTCGATGCAGGTTTACAAATAGATACTGTTTACTTTGATTTTCGGAAGGCATTCGATAGAGTAGACCATCGCATCATGATTAATAAATTGGAGATGTATGGCATTCATGGTTCATTGCTGGCTTGGTTTAGGAGTTATCTGGAAGACCGAACCCAGGTCGTTAGGATTGGCAGCGCGGTGTCAAAGGAAATCCGTGTCTTCTCTGGAATACCGCAGGGTTCCCATTTGTGACCTATCTTATGTTTCCTCTTCATCAATGACTTGGGTGAGAGTTTTAAGCATTGCCGATTCTTGTTTTTTGCGGACGACCTAAAAATATATCGCATTATATCCAGCACAAGCGACTGCAACTTGTTGCAGGTTGATATCGACCATTTGACCTCATGGTGTAGGGCAAATAGAATGAAACTGAATACTTCGAAGTGTAAAGTGATATCATTCAATAGGAAAAAATACCCCATTTTGAATTCCTATTCCATCGAGGGCTGCAAGCTTGAGCGAGTGACGACTGTTAATGATCTTGGTGTTTTATTTGACGATGGGCTGAGCTTTGTGTGTCACATTGATTGTGTCATTTCTAAGGCATTTAGGATAATTGGATTCATCATGAGGCAGTGTTCTGACTTTAGGAGCGTGGAGGTGCTGAAAACTCTGTACTTTTCATTAGTTAGAAGCCATCTAGATTACTGCTGCGTAGTATGGGCACCATTCTACACAACACATATTGCAAGAATCGAAAGGGTACAGAGGAAATTCGTAAATTTTTTACTTTTCAAGCTTAAAGTTGACAAATCAACACTCTCATACGAGGAGCGCTTACGAGTGGTTTCCTTTCAGACACTGCAAAGTCGCAGGATCACTCTGACACTCTCCTTCGGACATAGACTCCTGGTGAATCTGATCGACTGTCCTGACATGGTGGCGAAGTTGAATTTCAGAGTGCCATCTCGAAGCACGAGACAAGTGCAAATGTTTTACCTAAATTATAGCCGAACAGACATTGGCAGGAATGAAATAATAGCCAGATTTATGGCTTGGTATAATAGGTATTTACCTATACGTTTTGATTATAATTGCAGTCCATTATCCTTTAAAAATGCAGTAAGACGGCTTCTCGATACTGTTGTTGTTCGCGGTCATCCCTGAGCCCGTTATACTTGGTAGATTAAGATTAAGATTGTTATTTTTTGTGTGTCTAGTATGTTTTGTAATATCTTTTATACATTTTTATATTTGTGTTATCAATTTTACGTAGATACTTAGTCTTAGTCTAGTATTGTACCATTTGGAACTCTGTTCTGTTGTGTAAATTGTATGAATAAAAAGAATAATAATATTATCTCATAGCTTAGTAATTTGCGTATCTCCGTTTTTTTAAATCTGAAATTAACGCATCTCCAGTTACAATTTGAATATTTCCAAATATATTTAATTTTCAATGCATTTCTCTATTAACGACCAATTTTTAATACCTACTATTCGAAAAAGTAATTTAAAAACAAGGAATTAAAATGTATGCAGGTTGTAGTGTCTGGTGTATAATTTACTCTTCTGGAGTTACGTAATTTTCCTATGAAGGCGACGGACGATATGTTCCTTGATTTTGTCGGCAATAGTATATTGTGTAACTAGTAGGAAAAGCAAATCATTCCTGGACGACTGTGGTAATTGCTGAACGAGGCGCAGCCGAGGCCAGTAACACAGGAGTCCAGGAATGGGCTTTTCCTACGAGTTGCACATACTATTTTTATGTGACAAACAAGGCGTTTGAATAGGACGGAAATGCTATATTCCCGTCCTAGGACGGAAATGTTATATTCCCGTAGAGTTATTGCCTATTCCCGTACAGTTAATGCATGTTGCCAGGCAACGAATACAATATACTGGAATCATGACTTTTGCGGTGAGAAAACACATCGGAAAAGTGTAGTTTTTTGTCCGATCCTTCTAATGCCTTCTCAGCTGCTTTTTCAAATCAAAAGTTTTCATTTCGACTGTGGTCACAAAATTAATGACACTGACAACTTGCTTGTTTATACTGTAACTAAGTGTTTCAAAGTAGACAACTAAAATATTCAACTGGTCCTTGAATTAAATTGTGACATTATCAGGTGTTCTTATACATACTATTCCCGGATGTACAAAAAATAATGTATATACCGCGGGACTAAAGTACCTTAATCCCTTAGTACGTACCTAGATAATAAATATAATATACTATTTCGCCTTAAAATAATATGTCAGGTTAGTTAAATAATATATCAATACATTTTTGTGAGTTTTCTAATTAGGAAATGCCCTAATATACGAAAAGGATGTCACTTAAATGTTGGATATGAGCTAATCCAGCTTTTATCCTTTTCGGCTTGAAAATTTCACTGACTAAATTATATATCTTAATACATCAAAAATATATCTATTTTTATTGTACCTCTTATCATTATATATTTTCCAAATAAAATTTTAATGTAAATATTTGCCGGCTGCTTTACACTCGATTAGCTATCATAGGCGTATTAACGAAACACGCCTTAATTAAAATAATTTACTATACAACCGTTTTTATCCTTTATAGTAAACTTAGGTGATAATGACTCAAATATTTACACAATGTTATTTGGAGTACACACGCGATCTGAAAAACTGTACATTGACTAAATGCTTCCTCCGCAAAAAAGTTATATGTTTTATAGCCGGCGTTTCAAAATTACGGTTTTCTACGGAAAGTGTAAACTTAATTTTTTAAAAGGGCAGATTTATTTTTTGCTTTCAGAATGGGATTAAGCAGTGCCAACATCCAGCTGATCACTTTGAACAGCTGTTAACTCTCCATATTCGACCTAGTTGCATTGTGAAAGAACTGGTAAATCATATTTATTAATATGTTTCTTCAATAAAGACAATGCGTTAAGTTTTTTATTCTGAGTTAGTTGGTTTCGAAAAATAATTTTCAAAAATTATAAGCTTCAGCAGTTTTTTTTCTATTTATTTTGGCAAGCCATTGTGAAAAAAAAATACGGTTACTTGGAAACTCTACTACTCCAATAGATATTTTATCTAGCAAGTAGTAAAACTTATAGTTTGACATACTGTAATACTGGCAAAACTTTTTTTGATTATCCAGTAGTCCGTCTATGGTATGGCTATAGTATTCTCTTTTCAGTTTACGTTTTTGTAAGATTTTTTTAACCCCAAACTGATGTTTCAATTTATTTTAGTAGCATAAATTAAGACATCATTGTCTTCTGAGGTACTATTTATACTTTCAAAATGTTAAAATCTTTCGCAAAAATATTTCATAAAAGAAAATTTATTTCTTTAATCATAAAAATGCAAAACAGAAAAAAAAATAAAGCACTCGTTTTATACAACATTAACGCGCCAAAAAATCGTGGCTACGCGAACAGTTTAAAAAAAAGGCGCGGGAGCTAACAATATACAGTGATGGGCTAAAATATGGAACAAATTCATTTAAAAATCAGGTATTAATTTTTTTAAAAAACGCTCTTACACGTCGATTATAATTTTTTCTTCCGGATTTTTTGCCTCAAAAAAAAATTAATATAGGTTGGGCCAAAAAGTAGACGTAGCATTTTTTTTTGTATTTTAAATAGAACCCTATTTTTTTCAGTCGAATTTTGAATTCTACGTCAAATTCTGCGCAAAATTCATGTAGCATACCCTATCCTTATCTCTAACGGTTTTAGAGAAAAATTACATCAAAAACGAAAATTATTTTATTAAACGTTGGAAATGCCAACCATTAACTTCTTGACAATATGCCAATCTACTTAAAGACCCTTCTAAAACTTTATTTACAGTATTTTCATTAATTTGCCTAATTTCATATCTAATTTTAAATTTTAAGTCTTCCAAATTTTGTGGTTTATCCTTATACACTTTTGATTTCAATTATCCCCAAAGAAAGAAATCCATTGGTGTAAGATCGGGAGATCTTGCAGGCCATTCTATAGGTCCTCTTCTACCTATCCATCGTTCGGGAAATATGTATTCAAATACTCTCGTACTTGCCGAGCAAAATGAGGCGGAGCACCATCCTGCTGAAACCAAATAGACGCTTCTGGTAGATTAGGCTGATTCGGATTTGGAAAATCCGCTGCTAGTGTGGGATTTAATTCATGTTGAAGAAATTGTAAATACCGGTCTGCTGTAAGATTTCCATCGAAGAAAAAAGGTCTAATAATTCTATCATTTAAAATCTCTGCCCAAACATTTACTTTTTGTGGGTTTTGTGTGTGCTGTTCTCTCATCCAACGGGGATTATTTGTACTCCAATACCGAAAATTTTGTCTGTTTACAACCATTCAAACAAAACGTGGCTTCATCGCTAAAAAGTATGTTGCGATGGAAAAATAGATCTAAGTTGCAAATTTCCATCGTAGTTTCACAAAACTGTAGTCGGCGGTCGGAATCATCTCCGTTTAGCTCGTGCAGCAAACTAATTTTGTACGGATGGTACTTTTCTTGTTTCAATACCCGCAAAACAGATCGTCGGCTCACATCATTATTAAGGGCTACTTCAGTGGATGCACTATGGGGCTTATCTTCAACTTCTAACAAAATGTTCAATTTTGTGTTTTCACTAATTTTTGGGCGACCTGGCCGTAGACAATCCTTTACATTCCCTGTTTCCCTGAATTTCTTCTCAATTTTATTCACTGTAGATGTTGTAATCAGTCGTTCTGGATACTTAGCGCTAAAAAAGTTACAAACTTCTTCTTAATTTCTTGTTTTGTCTCCACATCCAATTAAAATTAAAATTTCGATTCTTTGAGCTTCATTTAAATGCACCATGATCACCGTTTTTCAAAATTATACCTAAGTTTTTGATTGACACATGACTTGCTATGGTGGTGACAATTCATTTAAATTTACCTGTTTACCTTTAAGTAGGTACATGTACCTTTTTTTAAAGAAAAATTTCGTTTTATGATGTAATTTTTCTCTAAAACCGTTACAGATAAGGATAGGGTATGCTACATTAATTATGCGCAGAATTTCACGTAGAATTCAAAATTCGACTGAAAAAAATAGTGTTCTATTTAAAATACAAAAAAAATTTGCTACATCTACTTTTTGACACACCCTGTATAATTTCTTTGTGAGGCAAAAAATCCGGAAAAAAAAATTATAATCGACGTGACCGAGCGTTTCAAAAAATTAATACCTGATTTTTAAATGAATTTGTTCCATATTTTAGCCCATCACTGTATAAGATATCACATCTTAATTTTAATTTTTAATAAGGTAGTCAATCCTTGACGTTGAAAATCCTGATTCTGACATGTGGTGTCAAATTGGTTATTTAGAAGTGATTTGCTGCATTAAGTGCCTTTATTAAACCGTTAAGAAACATGTGTTTTAACAAAGTGTGTACAGGGGGGCTCGAATTCGTGTCTATGGATAGGGAACTCGAAAACCGCAAGAGATACAGTGTCGGTCAAATTAAGGCAAAATTGCGCATTTAAGTGCCTAACAATATGCCGTTTAGAAAGTTTTAAAATTCCGAGTATTTACGGAGATATCCGGAAAAAACCGAAATTTTGAAAAATCATTTTATTTTTTTCCTGGGCTTATTTAAAAACGGATTTCAAATCTAATTGCACTTTTGCATTGCCACTTTTTCCGCTCTATCCAATGATGATATCCAGTTTGAAATCCGACGTTTCGTCTTCATGGGATCACCATCAACTTTCTTTTTTTAAATACGAACTTTAATTTTTTTATCATTTTTCAGATGGTATTGGCGTTATTAATATGAGTATGTGTTTTAATTTTTTTTTATTTTTTATTTTTTTATTTTTATTATTTTTTTATTATTTTTATTTTATATATTTTGCTTTGGCGTGATTTGAAATAATTTAAGGTAGGTACTTTTGAAATTTTCATATTCCATAAGAATATTTTATTTGTTTTTTGCATTAGGTGGAAAATTGGAGCCCGTATTAAAAATTAAAAATAGTAAAATTATTTTTTGCGAGAATATTGCCATGAACTATTACTCAAACAAGTTGCTTAGTGCATTTTATTTATAAGCAAAATTCCAATAGGTGTTTTTCCATCAAAGTTCCTATAGTATCACGTAGTATGATTATAAATTTTTGATGTTCTCTATTAAATAAATTTTTTAATTCGTTAAAAGTTGGGAATATTTTATCTTTGCAGTAAGCAACTTGTTTGAGTAATAGTTCATGGCCATATTCTCGTAAGAAATAATTTTACTATTTTTTATTTTTAATACGCTCCAATTTTCGACTTAATACAAAAAACAAAATAAAATATTTTTATGGAATATAAAAATTTTAAAAGTACCTACCTTAAATTATTTAAAATTACGCCAAAGCAAAATATATAATTAAAAACATAATAATAAAAATAAAAAGAAATTAAAAAAAAAATAAAAAAAATAAAAGCGCATAGTCATATTAATAACGCCAATACCATCTGAAAAACGATAAAAATAATTAAAGTTCGTATTTAAAAATTGAAAGTTGATGATGGTCCCCTGAAGACGAAACGTCGGACTTCAAACTGGATACCATCATTAGATAGAGCGGAAAAAGTGGCAATGCAAAAGTGCAATTCAATTTGAAATCCGTTTTTAAATAAGCCCAGGAAAAAAATAAAACGAATTTTCAAAATTTCGGTTTTTTCCGGATATCTCCGGAAATACTCGCAATTTTAAAACTTTCTAAACGGCATATTGCTAGGCACCTAAAGGCGCAATTTTGCCTTAATTTGACCGACACTGTATCTCGTACGGTTTTCGAGTTCCCCATACATAGACACGAATTCGAGCCACCCTGTACATAGATACGTTTTTACTGCAGATGCAACAAAATACATATATAGCCATATTATAACCGGTTGAAAAATCCCTCCACTTCTCGTAAGTGATCATAGCCAATATCCACAAAAACGCAGTAAACTTACCACCCACGTTACCTGCCTAAGTAGACAGATTTGTAAAATTCCCCGAAACACGTCAACGAATGTAATGAGAGGAAATGTTTTTTGCGAAAAATTGGATGGCACCTTTTCAACCCCCTAACCCCTAGGGCTACCACCCCAAAATTATTAAATGAGACGGGGGGTCGAGTGATACATCATTTTAAAGGGTTTTTATTCTTTATATTTTGATATCCCATTTTTTAAATTTGATATCACTGTTGCAGAATAACACCCATTTGCATCGTTTCGTAACAATTAAGGATAAAAAATTCAAAAATGAACAGGTTTGGTTCATTATAGCTTATCTAATGAATTGTTCGAAGTGTTCACGATTGACTGCTAAACAAGAATACAAACGCTGTTGAAATTCTTGACGCACATTTTGAAATGTCTTTCTGGATACAGGCCAACACGCTGCTATATTGCAACTATGTAAATCTTCAATGTTTTGGGGAGTGGTCTTAAAAACAGCCGACTTTAAATGACCCCAAAGAAAAAGGTCATTCGCGCTAAGGTCAATCTATTGGCGCTCTCCTTCCTATCCACATCTGCGAAAACCTTTTGTTGAGCCAATCTTGAACATTTTTTTTTATTGCAGTGGCACACACACTAGCTTGATGATCCTATGGCGCTCGACGAGCGGTGTGTGTGCGAAGATGTTGATTGACACGGTTCTTGAATTGAGTTGTAGGTTGTAATTAGGGCGAAACAGATGTCCTGGGAGTGGGTTCCACAGTGATGCAGTGCGCCAGACAAAGGAGTTCTTGTAAAGCGATGTTCTAGGTGTTTCCAGTTGTACGACGAACTGGTGCGCCGTGCACTCTTGCCGTCTGTCGTGAACGTCTGACAGGCGCTGCCAGGGACGGGATGAGGCGAACATCTGCCGTGAAAGTATCTGTAAAACAGTGACATCTCGGTCACATGTTTGCGGTGTTCCAGACTATCCAGATTCTGGGTCGACTCCGGGTCGCCGACGAGACGCACAGCTCTCTTCTGTATGGAATCAAGCAGATTTAGGGCGTGCTTTGGTGCGGCACCCCAGATGTGTGAGCAGTAATCTAAGCACGGTCTTATTTGCGTTTTGTAGAGCAAGAGCAACTGCTGCGGTGTTTAAAGTTTTGTATTGCGAAATAGCGCACCAAGCTTCTGGGAGGCTTATTTTACAATGTTAGCAACGTGTTCATGCTAGAACATATTACTGTTGATCGAGACACCCAGTAGTCCGATTGACGAGGCTGAAGGAATGGTCGATCCTGCCATAATGATGTCAGGGCCCGCCGTATTGACCCTCTTGGTACGCGTGGCTGCTTGGGACATTGCTGCATTGAACTGGCCCAAATTTCTGTCGCCCCAAGTTTGAACTTTCACCAGATCTTGATTAATTGCTGTAATCTGCTCCTGTCTGCGGTGATAAGTCTCAGTCGCTGGTAAAGGTTTTTTTATCTAAATTCGGAGACTAGGGTACTGTCATCTGCAAAACTCTAAACAGGAATATTCGTTTCGGTCAGCGGGTCATTAATATAGATGATATAGATGAGGAACAGATCTGGGGAAAATATTGCGCCCTGAGGCACGTTTGCATTAATGGTGAATGTGTCTGAGATGTGTCGATCAACTGCAACCAGCAGAGATCCGTTTTTTACAAACTGGCAAGCCAGCTCAGAGAGAATCTGGCAGTCCGAAAGACGGCAGTTTGTTGAGCAATCCGTCATGCCAAACTCTGTCGAATGCCTTCGAAATATCCCACGCAAACGCAACAGATGGACGGGTCGTCAGTGTCAAAGCAGACATCGAGTCAAGGAAAATCCAGGTAGAACTCCCTTAGATCGTCCCAGTTTTCAGAATTATAAGGCCAAATTTTGCCAGGCAATGGTGGATCCTTCTGTAGAAGTGGCAACTCATAAACAATAAATAGCATATGTTATTTATTTAAACATGAAAATGGATGTTATTCTGCAACGGTGAGCTTAAATGTAGAAAATGGGACATTAAAATGTAGCGGTTTGAAGGGGAGCCATCCAATTTTACGTGAAAAAAATTCTCCCTCAATAAATTTGTTGACGTGCTTCGGGGAATTTTCCAAATCTGTCTATTTACTCGAATAACGAGGGTAACAGGTTTTACAATGAACCCCCTGTAGATTTTCGGCTGGAATTCTGGACTGGACCTACCATATTTTCGATTCTTATAGGTTGTCGTAATTCAATACGCTTGATATATTGTTAAAATATTTACTCAATTGAAGAACTGCAGAATATTAGTTTACATGTGTCCAACTAAATCGATGCTAAAGTAGTAGTATATAGTATAATAGTATTATATGGAAGGAGATAATTTCAAAAATTATGCAGCCACTGTTTAATTTGGAATGAAAGACGTTTGGAAGTATGTTATGTACTTAAATAGTTAAATACGTATTATTATATTTCACCATCGTCTTATAAATAGGTAAAGTGTAGTATCTCTCTATCCATGCTATACGGTCACGCATTGAAAGAAAAACAAACTGGTAGCTCCGCTGTCCCTTCCATCGCTAGCCAGCATATATGTATACATATATGCTAGCCAGCATCGAATCAGTTTTTCTTTTCGTGCGTTAAAGTTCACATCGTTCGGCCGGCCCGTAATGCTGACAAATTCTCGGAGTCGTTCTCAGTCGCCCCGCCGTTCTAGGGACAGGACAGAAGCGCGAAGGTGTCCCAAACCCAAAGGCCAACATGGAAGTTTGCAATCCCGATCTCCTAAGTCGAAAAGTTATTTCGAAAAATAATCTGAAAGTTTTAAAATGACGGCTAGAATCATTGAAAAGTGGCGGAGGCAAGGCCAAACGACAGTCTAGAAGTGCGACGCCGCCCCAAGTCAGAAAGAGACGGAAGTATTTGTGGCCTGCCAGACGCCACTGATAATAATTCTGCGTAGACATTACTTTCGGTCTCGATTTCGGGTGGCCTTTCGAACAACGAGCGTGCGGTGCATGCAAAAAATATCCACTCCCAAGTAACTTTACAGACCTTCCGTCTCCAAAACTGCACGTTGAAGTAAATAATGCCGTTAATATTCAAATTTTTGAAATGAGACGAAAGGCTCTCTAATATCCAACACCAGCTAAGTGCTAGTTTAACGGGCATCGCAGCAAAAAATATGAAACAATTCAGTCAAGGACTACGGCCCGGGATGCAGAAGAGTTTCGAAATGCAAAACAGGCCTTACCAAAGTTAATTTAAACGCGAAGAGTGCGCTCTGGGCAGCATACAATCAGAGCACCTTTGCTCGACGCGGACCATTGCAAACTCAAGCTTGGCTATCGTACCGCACACAGCAACTTCGACAAATTTATAGGGAAGATGCTACGATCCGGAAAGAGGAAAGACCTTCAACAATCGAGGCGCTGGTAGAATATATTCAAGAATATGTCAGTAATAATGTAGTTGGTCGTCTGCAATATTTCTACAATGAATGGACTCAAAGTACTTTCGACAAAACCATTTTGTCATATAAAAGCGGTTCAGTTTGACTTTTGAGGCTTGTCCTTAACAAAATTTTGTTCCTCAAAATCTGAGTTTTTCCACAAAAGAGCAGGCAGACATTTAAACCTAGTAAAAATTTGCTGTCCTTTAACAGAACACCTCACCCGCTTTGGAAGTCACTTCCCCTGGCTGCAGGAGTGTTATCTTGTAGGCCCTAGAAAGAGGCGAAGTACCACAGGAATCCCTTGAAACATGTCTTGCCTCAATCACTCAGGAAACCGTAAAATAATATAATGCAGGGTTTTAGCAATAGAAATATCAATATCCTTTCGCCCACGGTGGAGTTGCTTTTAAAATTTCTGACAATTCAATATAAAAAGGTCGGCAGTAACACGAGTTTCAGGCCCAGACTTAAGCCAAGCTTTTTCGTATTAAAAGGGTCTTCAAAATTGTTTATCACTTAAGGCCGAACCTTCCCAAATTTGAGAATATTAGGGACCCTAGTATGGTCCTGAGTTATTTAAAATCTATGCTTAAGGAAGATAGATCCTTGGAAACACTCACTCATAAGTTAGCAACTTTAATGATATTGGCTACAGGGCAACGCGTTCAAACGAGAAATTCAACAAATTGCTCGGGCATGGTGAAGATTGAGGATAAAATAGAAATCAAAATTCCCAAACAGTTAAAAATGTCTGCTAAGAATAAAACTCAACCAACTTTAACTATGCCCTTCTGTCAAAATGATACACCAATTTGCGTGGCAAGGATATTAATGAATTATTTAGGAAACACTAAAGACATTCAGGGATCAAGAACTAACTTTTTCATTACCACATCCAAGCATTACAAAGCTTCGTCGTCGCAAATACTATCTAGTTGGATAAAGATTACACCCCAAAAAAGTGGTGGCATTTTGATTCGTGTGGTGACCATTTACTCTTGTAGACTTAGCAGTCGGTAATTCAAATTTTGGTAATTACTTGAGAATAAAAATATTATTTTGATATTGTTGCACGTTACTTTAAACATCTACACTTTACCTATTTATGAGATGTTGGTGAAATATAATCGTAAGATTAAACGAACTTACCTGAGTGAAATTTAATCCTGATTATATGAGCCATCGTCGAAATAAATAGGTCCCCACCCCAAATTTTTCCTAATTGGATTCTATAACTCTCAAGCATTTCAACAAAATTGCTCTGATTCGATGCTGGCTAGCGGTGGAAGAGACAGCGGAGCTACCAGTTTGTTTTTCTTTCCACACGTGACCGTTTAGCACGGATAGAAATATACTACACTTTACCTATTGATTTCGACGATGGCTCATATAATCAAGATTAAACTTCCCTCAGGTAAGTTCGTTAAATCTTACGAAAATTTGAACCATACACTGGGGGATTTAATTAGATGATGTATTTTATTTTAAAGAAATTGTTTAAGGACTACACTGCAGAAAGTTAAATAGGTAGATATTATAGTTTTAAACGGCAAAAAGGCTTTATTTTTATAGTATATTGTTTTATCTCGGTTTTCTCTCTACTTTTAAATTCAAATAACTTATTTTTAAAAATGTAGAGATATAATATTATTATATTATTATTATTTGATTTTTATATATGATATAGAAATCATGCTTTTATAATTGTTCCTAACTGTTATAATAGACAATGTTTTTATAGTTGGTACCTACCACTCGTACCAACCTAAGCCCAAACTATTATTTTTAACCCCACATGTTTATATCATGACATGGTCGCAAATACAGAGAGAGGTAAATTAAGAACTACGTAATACCTAAGTTGAATTATAAACATAATCCGTATAATACTCATGGTTAACTATATAGCATCGATCGTTTGTAAAAATATACAGACATTCCTAATTTCCGATACCTATACCATAAGCAATACTACGAACACAAATAAACTTTATTCTATATCGTATAATAATTAATGGCTTGAATATATGTGTCAGTTGAATCATTATAACGTATTTAAATTAAATTGCGATTTTTATTTTAGTATAGTTTAAAGTTGCCTCTTTATATTCCTCATAACGTACAAAGAGATATAAAAGCACAAACAAAGGGCATGAAATAATGTAAAAAAACTCAAATACAAATAAATATGAAAACTGGTAACAATTTTCTTTAAACTAAGAATGAATACAAGTAACTTTGTTTGCTAGACAGCATTTTAACTGTTTAAAATCTAAAAACGTCAACATAATAGCATCGACTTTGGGGTTTTTGGGCAGCTCAAGCCATTAACGACTTTTCAGTAATCGAAGTACGTTGAGCTAATATTGGAAGTTAAAATGAAAGATGAGATTGGAAGAGAAAATGTGAACAGAATTTTCGATTAAGCCAGCCTTTTGGGTATTTAAATTCGTCACGTCGCGTCGCAGAAATGAAATGCGGGATTCGGTGAAAAGTATGTTCTCCGAGATATCGGTTCTTTTAAAATAGTCGCTGATAATTATCATAGAATTTAGAAAGTAGTTCAAGATTTAAGTCGTAATGAATGACAGAATTTCGAACACAGTATGTGACATCAACTAGGACTGTCGTCGCTTTGCTTTGGATTACCCGAGGGGGTAGTCACTAGGGTAAAATTTGTGACAAGATTGCGAAAAGTACGGGATTGCGAGGGATTTCGAAAGATTGCGAGGGATTTCGAAAGATTGCGAGGGATTTCGAAATATTGCGAGGGATTGCGACAGATTGCGAGTTTGTGTATAAGATTGCGAGAGAATTCCAAGGATTGCGAAGGACTCCCAAGGATTGCGAAAGACTCCCAAAGGATTGCGAAAGACTTACAAGGAGTGCGAGGGATTTCTAAAGATTGCGAAAGCGTTTTCATGTTCTTTTAAAGTATCTTGCAAATTGCAAAACGTATACTTAGTTTTACGCTCGGGTTTAGGGAACTATAGGTAGGTTTGGAAACTAGAAATATTCTTTAATATGAAAATATAGAAATTAGAATTGTTAAAACATGGACTTTGATTAAACAAAAATCATCAATAGAGATAAAATTTTTTGCATTATCAACCACGTTCAAATTTTGAGCCCCAATTAAAAGCTATCCTAAAAATTAAAAAAGAAATACAAAAGTTCTAGGGTAGTTTATCTATTATATTTTGTTAATTATTATGAATCAAATCAATGAGCACAGAGACATGGTTCTGGCAATGGATTCATGTTTATGACAACTTTGTGAACAGGATAATTTTAGGTAACATCAAAATGAAATAGCTTATTTGTGGCCTTTTGGAAATCTCTTGAATGTTTTGGTTCAAAAATTATACAGGTATACCGGGTGACCTCGAGATTATACTGACCACTGATCAGGCGTTTTTAACGTCATTAGAAATATATATTTTGAGATTTAGGGAGCTTACAGGAACGGCCGAGGGAACGGCTATAAGGAAAAAAAGTAGGCGTAAAAACAGTAATTAACCACTTCTGATCATACGACGTAATGGAAACTGTGTTAGGTATTTTAAATGGAACAACCTGTATATTTTTCTATTTTCGATTTTACCTATTCATCAAAATCTAAGTCATGTAACTCTCCCTATACCTATCTATGATAGTTTCGGATACAGGACGTGCTACTAAAATTATTTAAGTGGATGCTGGTTAAGTGTCAAATTTAAACATTTCCGGATTACCTACAGGTAAACTGAAAGTGAAAGTTTTAGTAGTTTAATAGTTAATATACCGCAAAAATTTGTCCGGTGTTTCATTTAAAAATCACTAAACGCCTGGTTAGTAATCTCGCGGTCACCCGGTATACAGGGTGTTTTATTTCACTGCTTTTTGATGCTCAGTTGTTTGTTTCAAATTTATTATAAGATAAACACAAAAAAACATAGCTGATTTGGATTAGACTGTGCTTTAATGCGAAATAGATACAAATATTTAAAAAATTCATATCAAAAAATCCAAAAAAACATAGGTAAGTATGACCCCAATACGCAAAATTAACGTCAATAAATTAACTTTAAAATGGTCTAGTTCAAAAATAGCAAGTCAGAAAAACAGCCAAAATCAGAAATAAGAACTTGTGCATTTAATTACAAATAATCTTTGAAGCTATTTTTGCAGCCTTAAATTTCTGTTCCATTTCTAATTTTTGATGCCGTTTTAGATAAAAAATGCTCATTTTTCAATAGTGGTATTAGCTCATAAAATGTGAACTTATTTTCCACTATTTGAATGTCTTCATTTTTCTCTTTTGGCCAAATAGGTGTCGAGGGACGACTTTAAGGAATTTAATTTTGTTGGAGCTCTTATCAATCCATCCTCTACAACTCTACCAATGTACCATGTCCGTAAATAACATACTGCATAATAATTTTCCAAACGTATATCAATACAGCCTTTGTTGATATTTTATCTTCCTTTTACTTCTTATATTTTTGTTTTTCAAGGAACCTCCCCATTCGCTTGAAAGTCTTCCTAGCTTGTTAGAAAAGAGCCAATAAACGAGTGGATTTCATTACTAGCATTTCTTTGTTGACTTTAACACCTAGAAAAGAACGATCTTCCTTTTGTTTCTTTTTGCTGCTTAATATTTAACTCAGTAATACCCGAGGTAATACCTTATAAATCCTCAAATGCATTATTTTCATTGTCAATATCTTATCTGTCTTCCTCGTTTACCGTTTGCCCTTCTATATCTTGATTCATACCGAGATTCATACTCGGATTCATATTCATAGTTAAGATATTAAGGATATTAAATAAAAACTATTTTAAGCATTTGCGCTTCTGTGTTCATACCTCGGTTCGGTACATATAAAAAATATTTTGGAGGCCATATTATAATTTTTATCTATGATCTTTAAAACTGAGTTTAAATTATGTATTTCAGATATCTTTATAAAAATCGATATGTAGGTTTTTGTCGCAACAATATCGTTTACTTAATTAAAAATTTAAAACTGATGGTGGTGGAATTTCTCATACAGGGGTGTGTCAGTGGAAAGTCGAGTGGGAGTAAAAAATTAATGTCTTACTAAATATACGTCAGATTTATTTATGTAGCAGTAGAACACATACAGAGTGCGGCATAAGTTTGGAAACCCCCGTTTTATTTGGAAACCACAAATTCTTTTGCGACAAAATTAAATCCTTCGGATTCGGAAGTTCCTGGTTTCAAAATGATATCGGCAGTGTTGCCACTCATTCCGATTTTTCTCTACCATCATAGCCAAATGTCAAATTTTAAATGGAACGTGAAATTTATTTTTTCTGCCATACAGAGTGAAACAAACTATTTTCTCACCATCAGGATCTCGAAAACCATAAGAGATACGAAGTATGTTAAATCGGGACAAAGTTGCGCAATTTAAAAGTCATTGATATGCCGTTCAGAATTTTACAGAATTCCGACTACCTCCAATGATATTCGTAATAAACCGAAAATCAGCTATTTTATTTTAATTTTGTTTTGACTTTATTTAAAGAGATAATATAAAATGAATTTAACATTATTGTTGCCATTTTTTTTCCTTTACAAGACGGTAGTATCATATTTGAAATCTGGCGTTTCGTGTCCGGGCCCCCACCATCAACTTTTTTTTTAAATACGGACCTGTGTTTTTTATTTCATTTTTAAAAGCCTTTGGTTTCCCAAAACCAAATATTCTCATAAGTGAAATCGAGTCAGAAAAGATTGCCCTCGAGATAGCCCTATCTCTGTCTAACACATTATTTCTTATGGAAAAAATCTAGATTTGTTGATTTATTAGTAAGTGTGAGACATCGTTGGTTTGGGAGAACAAAAGCTTCTAAAAAATTAAATAGAAAATCCAGGTCCGTATTTAAAGAAATGAAGTTGATGATGGGAGCCAGGACACGAAACGTCAGATTAAAAATTGATACTACAATCTTATAAACAAATAATAAATTCGTGTTATATTATATCTTCAAATAAAGTCAGGAAAAATAAAAATGAAATAGCTGCTTTTCGGTCTACTACGAATATCTCCGGAAATAGTCGGAATTTTCTAAATTTCTCAACGACATATCGATGACCCCTAAATTGCGCAACTTTGCCCCAATATAACAGAATTCGTATCTCTTATGGTTTCCGAGATCCTAATGGTGAGAAGCAAATTTGTTTCACCCTGTATAGATTTCCCACTCCAATGCCAGTTCAGTATAGTTCATGTCAGATAGCTAGCAGTGTATAAGGGATACTCTGTATACGAACTGGTATTATACAGGGTGTTATTTAAGTACGCGGCCAAAGTTCACTCTTTGAGTGATTTTAGGACGAAAAGTTTATATAAACATAGGTCCGGAAATGCATTGTTTCCAAAATACAGAGTGTTCAAGTTTAAGAAAAAAAACGGTAGTGTACGCCGTTTACTTCTTTCTAATTTTGGTATTTATTTCGGATTAAGGAACTAAAAATACAACTTTTTTGTCCCTTGGTATCTTTCTTACTCTTTAGGGAAAAAAATAAACACCACTACTTATTACATGTCCCTAGACTATATCACAAAAAAGGTGATTTTTTTCTCAAAAACTAAGCAAGATACAAAGATAATACAATGGATAGGAAAGTTGTATTTTTAGTTGCTAAATTTGAAAAAATATATGAGTTTTCAAAAGTGAGTGACTTCCGGGACGCCAATGGACTTAAAAATAATTAATTATGGCTAAATTAGCTCTTTGTAATGTAAATACTACTGCCGAATTTTAACAAAATCGACCAAAAGAATCTTATTAAGATTTTTACAAAAAAAAACTATTTTTTTTTAAGTTTGACGTCCTGTATCTTGGAAACAGTGCGGACATGTGTTTATATGTTTATCTTAAAATCACTTGAGGAATTACCTCCTGAGGTTTGGCTACGTACTTAAATAACACCCTGTATTATTGACGACAATGAATTCAATTGTTGTCAACAAACTCGTACCATAAAAATACCGAGAAAAATACCTAACGATTTTTTATACGTGTTTATGACAAATACTATACCCAGTTAGCACGTAGCCGCTCCTTTGGTACTTTATATCATCTATTTTAACGAACATTTTTGTGGATTATGAGCGATTGCGAATGGATTGCGATAGGATTGCGAAGGATTGCGTGGATTGCGAATCGATTTCGGGGGATTGCGAAGCGATTGCGATGATTGCGAAGTGATTGCGTTGATTGCGAATGATTGCGATAGTGATTTCGGCGATTGCGAGAGAGTTTGTGACAGTATTGCGAGAAGTGAATCGCCCCTCGGGATTACCCTGATGGAGCGCAATCAGATCTAAGTCTAAGACCCATTCAAGCGGGTGTCCCCTAGAGTTCCACACTATCCCCATGCCTTTTCGATATTTTGCTCATGACATTCCCCTGATGATGAGCTCTATTTATTTGCAGATGATACTGATCTGACTTCTCGAGGCAGATATCGGAGTAATATTATAAATAAAATCAAATGCCATATCAGCTTTCTGAACCAACCAAACCTAAACCCAGGCTATTTTCTTTACAAAGTCCCAGGCCTGATGTACTAATCAAGTCAAATATCTAGATCTGATGTTCGACAACAAATTGTTGCAATGGAAGCACATTTTACCAAAAATTAAATTTTCCAGATAGAAAGGGATACCTTTTTCTGCAATTTTTGAGAAGTTATGAAGATGGCTGAAGGGTCGATAATTCGTGGGGACTTTCAGGAATTGTACCACTTTTATGAGTTAATACGGTTTTAGCTATTTTGCAGATTGACGGCAAGTAAGATAGATCAAAAATAACCTGGATAGTTTTCATTAATTTAGAGATGGATTGATCTGGCATTTTTTTAATAGCCTTATTTGGCATGTCATCGAAACCAAAAGCTTTTTTGACATTGAGATTAAAGATGATAGTTTTCAGTTCATCGATGTTTACTACTATGCTGCGACTAATTCGAGGTATATGAAATTCCATACTTTTGGCATAGCCTAAAGAAAACTATAGCCGCGACACTCGGCTCGTTTAGTGGGGTACGGAATCAAATTTTCTCCGTGAAGCTCAGTGAAGCGAGGACACCACGCAGTTGGAACTCGATGCCAATCATACGCTCTTACCTGGGCCGGAGTGCAATAAATTTTCATAGGAATTAAAATAGAAAAAGATTCGTTGTTTGGGTAAATAGACGTTATGCGTATATATTGTTTTGTTTGTATGTTACATAAATAAGTTAATGTTTATGTGTTAAAATGGGAAAAGAACGGCAGAATTAAGCAGCTGGTTAGTTTGTTTATTTAAACTTAAATTTGATCATAAGGTATCGGAATCGGTTCAAATGACTAAAATAAATTGGAACTAACTGAAACTAACCGACAGTTAATTGAACGACTAACCAAAGCTAGCCAAAAGTAACCATAAGCTCCAAAACAGTCTAAAACGTACCTATCGTAATAGGTTACAAAAATTAAAGTAAGTTAAAACTAACCAAAACGAAAGAAATTTAAGCGACTAACCAAAAATATTAAATTTGCTTATAACGTATAGGAACCGATTCAAATGACTAAAATAAATTGGAACTAACTGAAAGTAACCGAAAGTTGATTGAATCACAAACCAAAAGTAACTAATAGCACAAAAACGGACTAAAACGTATCGGAACAGATTAAAAATGTTAAAGTAAATTAAAACTAACCCAAATTAACCGAATATTGGCAAGTAACCAAAGACTTTAAAATTGGTTATAACGTATCGGACCGGTTCCAATGACTAAAATAAATTAAAACTAACTGAAATTAAAGTAAGTTAAAACTAACCCAAATTAGCCGAATTTTGGCGAATAACCGAAAGTAATCAAAAACTTTAAAATTGGTTATAACGTATCGGAACCGGTTCATATGATTTAAATAAATTAAAACTAACTGAAATTAACCGAAAGTCGATTGAACGACTAACCAAAAGTAACCAAAAGCACCAAAAAGGCTAAAACATATCGTAACAGATTAAAATTATTAAAGTAAGTTGAAACTAACCCAAATTAACCGAATTTTGGCGACTAACCTAAATTAATTAAAAACATTTAAATTGGTTATAACGTATCCGAACCGATTCAAATTACTAAACTAAATTAAAACTAACTGAAACTAACCGAAAGTCGATTGAACGACTAACCAAAACTAACCAATAGCATCAAAAAGGGCGAAAACGTATCGTAACAGATTAAAAATATTAAAATAAGTTGAAACTAACCAAAATTAAGCGAATTTTGACGACTAACTTGAATTAATTCAATAACTAAAATAAATTGAAAGTAACCAAAATTTGATTGAAAGACTAACCAAAACAAACCAAAAGTAACTAAAAGTACCAAAACGGGCTAAAACGTATTGGAATAGCATAAAAATAATATTAAGTAAGTTAAAACTAATCCAGATCAATTCAATTTTGGCGACTATCCTAAACACTAAAATTGGTAATAACGTATCGGAACCGAAAGTAATCGATAGTTGATTGAACGACCCAGTTTTGGCAGCTAACCAAAACTAACCAAAAATATTAAAATTGGTTATAATGTATCGGAACCGGGTTCAAATGACTAAAATAAATTAAAACTAAACGAAAGCTGATTGAACTAACATAAACTAACTAAAAGCACCAAAACGGACTAAAACGTATCATAATAGGTTACAAAATTTAAAGTGCCCAAAAATAATCGAAAATTAATAATATGGAAGCATTCATAAAATATATACGAAGGGTACAGGGGAAAAACGATCTAAACGCCATTTCCATAGGAAACTTTTATTATTGATTTCACAGAAAATTTTATTCTTGATAAAAGTTGGTGCTTGGAAAAAAACTAATTTTGACAAAGTTAAATTAAGACCAAGTATTACAGGGTACTTAAAAAATACAAAAATGGTGGTTAAAAAAACAAAAACTTAGGAATATCGGAAAAGCTTCTACAGGACAAATTAAGCTCCTATTAAGGTAAAAATAAAAGTCAAATACCATTTTTTCCAAAAGTGCATCGTTGCTGAAAAAAATAAGGACAAATTTAAGAAAAAGCGGGTTTTTTCAGTAATTGAAATGGATTTTCTCCGCAACGGTGCGATGCACTTTTGGAAAAAATGGCATTTGACTTTTATTTTTATCTTAATACGAGCTTTATTTTTCTGTGGAAGGTTTTCCGATATTCTAAAGTTTTTGATTTTTTAACCTCCTTTCCATTAAAAGAATTTGATCTGTTTAACTTAGCGCGAAACGATTTGCATCTTCTTATCTTAGTTATTTAGTAATTATCTAGATATACGAAATTTTCGGTTTGGTGGGGAGTATTTTCCAGGTTGTGGTTATGTGGAAGATAAGAAAGTGCAAAACATTTCGTTTGACAATAAACAGTTCGTATTCTACCATAAAGGCGTAAGTCTCAAAAACATTGTTTTTGCTGGTTGTTTTTCGTAAAAGTCTATCGTTATCCACATATATCCATTATTTCAGATTTGATCAGCACTTTGATATGATTTTAATTCGCTGTGCCTTTTTTGGTTTTAAAGATACCAAGGTAAACAAAAAAGCAAAATGTAGGGTTGGTAGCCAAGTTTTTTCTAGATTACATATAAAACAAACGCCAATAATTTTCTGACATAAAAGCCTACTTTATATATTTTTTAAATAGAACACCCTGTATATTACTACATTTTTGGACTCTCTAGTGAAATCAAAACACATGTCGTGTATAATATCCTATACCTATCTTCAGCTGTTTACGAAATATTGACAGTTGAAAGTCGGGCATTTTGACAGGCTCTAAACCGCACGAGATCAAAGAAAACGGTTTGCACATCTCTATCTTAGGTTTTCGTAAGCTAACGAATGACAGTGGCTTTCAATTTAACCGGAGGTTTAAAAGTTCCGGTCAATTTTATTCGCGGGTTAAATTCAAAGTTACTGTCATTTGATAGCTCATGAAAACCTAAGACAGAATATGCAAACCGTTTTCTTTGCTCTCATGCGGTTTAGATTTTAAAGCCTATCAAAATGTCAAAATGCACGACTTTCAACTGTCAATATTTCGTAAACACCTAAAGAAAGATAGGTATAAGATATTATACACGAAATGTGTTTAGACTTCTCTAGAGATTCCAAAAATGTAGTAATATAGTAAATATAGAGTAGGCTGATATGTCAGAAAATCGTTAGTGTTTTATTTTATATGCAACGTAGAAAAAAATTTGGCTACTAACCCTACATTTTGCTTTTTTGTTTAACTTGATATCTTTAAAAACAAAAAAGTTACAGCGAATCAAAATGTTATCAAGATAAATTGAACGCACGGTACGGGTTGCTCCGATTTAGCGTAATTGTGCACTTCATGCATAAACTAGTTCGGGAACTATAGTTAGATCAAAAATTTACTTTCATTTCACCATCTTGACAATATTTTTATCTAGCGAATAAGATGAAAAAGCTGTTACGAAAAAATATGCAAAATCGTACATAATACGTTTATACAATTGTGCAGGTTGCTAAGAATCTATATAAAACAAAATTATGTACTTATATAAGATCTTTTTTAAGCTTAGAAGAGAACAACTAGATAAATCAAAATTTTCAAAATTATTATTGCAGATCTTCACACGTTCGTCTAAAACCGTAACTATTTGTGCAAAATAAAATCTCATATAAAAAAAACTTTTGTTGTGTGTAGATCTTGTTGATATTTAAAGATTAACTTGGAGCTTATATTCTATTATAGTTTTATTCAGCATTCAAGAATGCTGTACTTACTACAAGTGATCTACCTTCGCCATTCTTAATTTCACTTCAAAAGACATTTTTAACTATTTCTTTCAGGTGTAATGTTTAAATAAATATCTGGCTCTCTTTATGCAGCTTTTTGGATAAAAAAAATGGTTATTCTCTACTCGAAATAAACAGTATTTTATAAATCATATATTTTGTGATGAAAGTTTAAATAGAATAATAGGGGAGAGTAACAATTTTAGTATATAACGTCCCAAAAAATTTTAGTACGGCTCACTACACTAATGATTGCCGGGGGGTTGACGTCAAGTTAGATTTATTTATTTCCTCCTCACTAGATAGTGATAAAGTTGGTCCTCGCTTGTCAAAGGTGCCGCGCTTAAGTGTCGCAGCTATAGTTTTCTTTAGGCTATGCTTTTGGTGATTCTAACATCTATTTCAGGATTGGCAGAGGAATTATTGTTGAACTGCTCCTGGAAAGCTTTCGCGAATAAATCAACTTTTATCTCTCCATCAACGAGTAACTGACATTATTAACAGTCAAAGTTGCGATTGAGGCTCTTCTTTCTTTTGTTGTGGTTTCATCGACTATTTATAAACGCTGTTGTCTTTAATTGAAAGACTCCCAACTAGTGCTTCGGTCTCGCCGAGACGAGACGAGACTATTGAGGTCTCGGTCTCGCAAGGTCTCGATTCTTCGAGTCTCGTCTCGGTCTCGCCGAGACAAGACATTTTCTGGTCTCGGTCTCGCCGAGAGTCTCGTGCACTTCAAAAAAAAACCTTTCCGTTTTGAATAATAATTAGATTTATGGGTTTTTTCAGATAAAAATTTTAATATCCGCAAAACATGTCGATTTTTTAAGCAAAATTAATTTAAACAACAAAGTAGCAAAAAAAAGTGAGCAAAAAATATAAATGATTGTAAATAAACCTGGCAGAGAGCAGACAGATTATTGGCTATTGGGTGCAAGTGAAGGATTCTGTTTGGAAGGATTAAGTTTACGTTTAAAAAAAAATACTGCATAGTAATGCTTCTCTGGCTATATTTTATTTCAAACTTTAGAAAAATATATTAAATACAAATAATGTAGCTAGTTGGAAGAAGTTTCTTTTAAAATTGACATTTCATATAGCGAGTGTCCCATAAGTAAGTAATAAACCGAAAATACATTTTCTTAAATGAAACACCCTTTGTATTATTCGAATTTTGGCTTCCTCAAAAAATCTAGGCATGTTTCATATACCATATTCTATACCTTCAACTATTCTTGAATTATTTTGATTTGAATATAAAAAATATTTTTCATAGCTTCATATATCCATACCAATAATTATTGTCGGTTGTTTTTGCTTAGCAGGTCATGAAATTTGAAAGGAAATTGAAACTTATGTTACTAGCTTTTTTTCTTACGAGAAATTAATATACAATGACAAATGACCAAATAAATGCTAAACCTTAATTTTTTTTCATTTTACGGTTGAATTTGGGTTAGTTTGGGCCTATACTTAAAGTAAATTGGGATATTAACGATGTAATGCTCATAATGGCCATTTTCTTCATGACAGCGTCTGTAGCCCCACTTCAATTTCTCCAAAGCACCATGAATCGAGGCTTGGCCCTAATTGTTAATATTAATTATTTCTTGCCTGATAACGTTTTCTATATCATTTATATTTAAATTATTGAACGAATTTACTTTGTTTTTTAGAGAACCCGACCTGAAGGTATCTAAGAGAGTTAGGTCAGGATTACAGGGTAGCTAGATGGGCGGTGAAAATATGACCAATAACCCTGTACAGGGTGTCCCAAAATTCGAACCTCATCATTGGAATCTCGCAAACTAGAAGAGATACAATGTCGGTTAAATGGAGGCAAAGTTGCACAATTTGATGCTAATCAAAATGCCACCTTACATGCTTAAAAATACCGAATACTTCCGAAGATTTTTGAAAGAAACCGAATATTCTCGATTTTATTTTTATTTTTTAAATTAATTAATTAATTAATTATTTTAGTTTCACATTTTCATTGCTACTTTTTCTGTTCTTCAAGATGATGTTATCAGATTTTCAAACCGACGTTTTGTCTTCGAGCTACCATCATTAATTTTGTTTTTTAAATACGGTCCTGAATTTTTTATTACGGATTTTAAAAGCTTCTAAGGTCTCAAAGCCCAAGATGTATCGCACTTATTCGAAAAATTCGTAGTATTAGCATTTTCCATAAGAACTCATGTGTTAGAGAGAGAGAAAGAAGTGGATTTTTTTATATCAGTTGCCAGAACGAATGATGTATCGCACTTTCTCGAAAAAATCATTTTCCTGATTAGACCAAAGATCTGTTTTCTGCCTCTCTCACAAATGAGTTCTTATGAAAAATGCCATTAATATGAATTTTTCGAACAAGTTCGATACATCATTGCTTTTGGGACCTTAGAAGCTCTTAAAATCCGTAATAAAAAATCCAGGGCCGTATTTAAAATAACAAATTTAATGATGGCAACTCAAAGACGAAACGTCGGTTTGTAAATCTGATAACATCATCTTGTAGAACCGAAAAAGTAGAAATGAGAATGTCAAATTTATTTTGATATATCTATTCAAATAGAGTCATAAAAAATAAAAATAGAATGGCAAAGATTCGTTTTTTTTTTTTCAAAAATCTTCGGAATTTTAAAACTTTTTTTGATCAGCATCAAATCGCGTAGCTTTGCCTCCATCTAACCGTCCTTGTATCTCTTCTAGTTTCCGAGATCCCAATGATAAGGCTCCAATTTGGGACACCCTGGTATATACTTTCCTAGATTTTTTTGATTTTGGTGTACCTACTTTTTTGTTTTGTACGTTACTTACCTATAATTTAGACCTGTTTCAAAATTTTTTTTTGTTATTCATAAATATAGGTAGGCAACTAATAAATTGTACTTTAGATACGTGCATACTTTCCTAGATTTCTTTGATTTTCGTTTACTTAAATGTTTTTTTATTTTTTGTACGTTACCTATAATTAAAAAAAAAACATTATTTCCGTACTATCCTACTTATTAATTATTTTTATTTCAACACTCGAGACTCGAGACTATCGAGACTGACGTAACGAGACTCTCGGTCTCGAACCCAGAAGTCTCGGTCTCGTTCTCGAGTTATAATTCCTAGTCTCGTCTCGGTATCGGTCTCGAATTTCGAGACGAGACGAGACTAGACCGAGACTTGTCTCGTCGAGACCGAAGCACTACTCCCAACCTTTTTTCTCGAACTATTTATTCTACCAACTCTTTGCGGATCTTATTGGCAGCGGCATTAGGTTCCATTTTAATGTCAAATCACCAGTTCTGAAGGCTTTTCGTTTAAGCTTGTTCTTTTGCCTGATTCTTTCTCTCATTGCAATACTTAATTGACCATATTTGGAATGCGTGGTAACCTTGGTTATCGGAAATTTCTTGAGAAACATCTGAAATTTTGTCCTCTGGGACTTGGGTATTATGAATGAAACTTAACATCAATCAATTGTAGTGCGTATTTTAAATGGCAGCTTGGCCTCTATCTGATGGATTGCCGTATCCCAGTTATACCTGTACCGGTGAGCCCATAGAGAGAATTTTTGCAAACATTGATATCTAGCTGTTTAGACACACGCCTTGCCATCTGGAACTAGGACAGCATAACTAAACTTAGAAGCGGAATTGTAGAGTGCTGCACCACTGGCATTTGATATCCGGTAGCCCAAAATTGTAGAGATTTTGTATTTAGGTCGCCACTAATAATTAAAGTGAGATTAGGACAGTTAGCATTTTTTTCCAAACCGTCAGAAGTTGAGACTTGGGCTGGAGTAAACTAAGGCGATATTCTGAGTTTGGCTCTTTATCTTGACATTGATAAAGTGCCTTCGGTCACTTGATTAGGTTTAGTTGATGGCTTAGTTATGAGATATTTTTTTGCGAGAATATTTATTCCACCACCCTTGTCCGCTTGCCTATCACTATGAGAGACATTATAATTACGAGTCCCTCCAGCCAAGTTTGCAGAATAAGAAGGATATCATGTTCATGCCTTTCACAGAAATTGACAAATTCACGTTTCTTATCGCGGATTGAATTTACGTTAGGGGATACTATTTCTAAATATGATGGTTAGCTTTTGACAAAATTATCCATTGAACTACTTGAAATTTTAAGTTTATGGATGGATTGTGGCTGAGCTAAAGCCAGAATCAAAGTTTTCAATTGCTCGTGGAAGGTTATTATGAATTCTTGCATCCTTATGGGCATTGAACCTACCATGGCTAGAATCTCTGGAAGTGCATGATCTAGGCTTATTGAAGTATTAGTGATTCGAGATGAATTGGGATATTGTTCCGGGTTTCACAAACGAATGGGAAAGGATGAGATTAGATGGAATTTGGCTGGGTTTTATGCAGGGAAGGTCTCTTACCACAGCCCGAGAAGTTAGCCGGATGGTCACCTCAGCAATTGGCGCAGGGGCCTTAGTAGTTTTAGCTATCGTGCATTCGTACGTTAAATAGTTACGAGCGCATTTCAGGCATTTTGTTTTCGCCTGTAAATGCCTGAAAATCTAACAGTTATTGCATTGTGCAGCAACAATTTTCGTTCTCTATGACTCAACTTTGATAGTTTAGAGCCATTGAAGATGTGTTTTTATAATTTAGGGAGAATTACAAGCACCTATGTATATTCAAGGAGATGGAGCTCTCTCTTGCCAAATGTATTTTAACCTTCTCTACCGACCACTCATCCAACACTCCTCGAAGAACGGCGTAAAGGTTCTTCTTGTCAGAGAAGTCTGGGATGCTGAAAGCGTGGAACAGCATTTTGGTTAATTGCATGAAACTAACAAGTTTTCTATAATATTTGGATTGGTCAGGAATGAGTTTAAACCCCTCATGAATATTAATAGTTTTGCTTAGGTCAGAAACCTTATCAAAAAATGCTTTTAGTCTCTTGGTGGTATACGGTGTTTAGGAATATCTGTGTTGACGTTGTTGTTTCGTTAATGGATATTTTCTTTTGAGCCGGAAGTACTTTGTTTTTGGCTAGAATTCGATGTTGATGCTATTATTGAAGCTTGTAGTTTAATATTTTACGCTTCAATTCTTGGATGAAGCCCTGAGTGTCTCATTGTACGAATTTTGATTAGATGAATCCCAAATAGCGTTGATATCTCAATTATCGTGTCTTTTTGAATAAGAGAAGGCAAAGATTATCAGCATCAGGGTACCTTGCTTTGTTCTCTATAAAGTATTTAACTGTGCATCTCTCTTCAGTCTGGACTTCGCGATTAGATGTTCTTTTACTAGAAGATTCCGGTATTCGACAGATGGATGGTGTTGTTGGGCTGGCTCTCTGCATCGCCACTCGCAATAATCTTTTATAAGTCACCTTTAAACTTTTGGAGATTTTAGATAATAATTCTCATTCCATTGAAGAACTGCCAAAATAAGTTTACTTATAGAAAAGTGTACGGTGAAAAGCTGTACACGAATAGAAAAGAATACTCCAACCTGGAAGTTTAAGATGTGATCCTGGAAGAATAGAAGTTACTGAAGTTTAATTAATTCCGCCTAACCCATTATCAGTTACGTTTGCTATTGGAAGCAAGCACAAATATGAAGATAGTTTAACAGATTTTAATAGGGCAGATAGCAACGCACTTTTTATGCTCACCCAGCTACTGCGGCCTTTAAGACATATTCAATGTAGAGTAAAGGCTGCGTTCCATGAAAAACTTTGCATGGAATACAAAAGTTTTTCATTTAGAATTTAAAACATATGTTGGTGGTTGATCACCTTCTGCCACTTTTCTCAAAGTTTCGTTTTTTTTTATCAGCTCGACCATTACAAGTAAATATAACTACTATAGCGTTAAAAAGTTGCATCCGAAAATGGAGTTCAGGTTTTAATACAAAAGAATCAAAATTACCTTCTAAGCTATAAAAGATATTATTACCAAATAATCCAATAAAAACTGAAATATGTATTTTTATAACGATTATTTCCCTCATGTAAAAAAAATCCCATATGAGCAGTGCATTTTTCAAAAAATTATAGGTGCAATTGCCCGGCACATCGATAAAATCCTGTCAATCGATTAAATCCCGACAGGTATTTTGTATAGGAATTTTTTTACATAGCTACCATCTATAGCTTATCGTAGCCGTAGATTCACAATATTTTGTGTTTATTAATGTTAAATATTCTTGATATCTCTCTCGTTCTGGGGAAACTTCTTTGAGTTTAATAGAGAAAAAGTAGAGGAAAGTGAACTAAAAAAATACAGGAAACAGTAACAGTGCATATGGCGCCAGTTTATGCCCTTTACTAGTGAACGAAAGCACATTTTAAACCACAACACAAGCAAGTCCGAGATAGCGAACATATCAAAAGACTGGAAGTCAAGATTACAAAGAAAACATCGTGAAGACCATTACGGAAAAATATCATAATGATTTTAATATTACCCATTTCCGGATATTGAGTTTAAGTCAACGCGTAATGCAAATGGAACTAAGCGAAAGCAGATACAACAAAACAAGGAGAAAAGAAGGTGAGAGCTGTTTTTTTAGTATTAAGAGGATAAGAAAATGGTAGACTCGTGCAATGAAGATAATCCGGATGGCCTCCAAAAAAATTATTGTTTGCTTTGTCATTTGAATTAGCTTGGAGAAGAGGAGAAGTCGTAAAATGTTTGGTCAGCTACTTTAAGGAAGAACTTAACAACGAAGGAGAATTGAGTATAACCCAATTTTTAGTCATATCACTCAGGGGGGTATACCGTGCGTTTCTTCCAAGTAGATAATTTGGAACAACCAAAATCCAGGTATCTGCCAAGTACAACTACATAAAAAGTTTATGGCGAAGCGGCAAGATATAAAAAGTGATCAATTCCTCTTAACAGTAAATCCGTTTTGAAAAAATGGAAAATAATATAAAGATATCCCCGCAGAGCGAAATTTAGCTGCCACCTGGATGTCAAACCAAGCAAAAAACCAGGGTTAATAACAGAAAGGAAAAAAAAATACCAATCAATCCTTGAGAGCGAAAGCGGTGTCTAAGCTGGCTAAAGAAGGCATAAAAGAACAAGAACTTGTTAAAATAACAGGACACTTACCCCACTTCATCAAATAGATAAAGACTACCATGCTGGAATAATAAATAAAATGAGAAATAATAACACTAATAATAATTTTCTGGAACCAGAACTTTCTACCCAAATGTGATCGGAAATAATGCTGTGCAGAGATCGGAGGCTAGCAAATGAAAAAGGAAATTTTCATTCAGTTTTTCGCATATAGCTCCAAAACGGTTCATTCTAGCGAATATTTCATTCTTACAAATATTAGAGAGCATTTAATTTTGCTTCCAATGAGTATCCCATTAATTCAATTCAATCCGGTATTATGGCTGAAATCAATTGTCGAAAAACGGTGATTTTTACTAACTTTGTTGAAAAACGCATTATAGTGACTTTTCAATCGTCAGTCTAAGTGAAAAAAACGCATATTCAATAATAATTTGGAAATGTTATAAATAATTTCCTGTGTTTGGCTATGGATGGTTTTTCCTCTAATACCAATTTTTTTCAGAGCTATTGAAATACCAAAACACACATAATGCACACTTAAACACTTTGCAACTGAACCAATTCGCCGCTGGAGACATGAGGTTGATAAGATACAAGAGAAAACCTTACCACTGCGCAACTAAACGTCAAACCAAGGGCTCTTACCACAGCTTACTATTATAGTAAGCTGTGCTGTTATAATCTACATGTATCAGTCTCTATAACGAGTGAATTTGCTATATTGGGCCGTTTTCCCGTATTTGCAGTATTTTGTTTCGTTTTGGTACGGGTTCGTGTTTATGTTGTGTTTCGTTGATGAATACAAGATCTCGATCTACGGATGAACAGTGTTTTATTTGCAGTAGAGGTATGTTTCGACGACAGTAACAAGAAACGTCTAATTAGCATGCTCTATAGATATGAAGGATTTGTTGTAAAAGTATCAGAAGATGCTAACAGGCTCATTAATACGACTGTTATTGACCTATCACTGAATAATTATTAAAGAGGACACTGACCTCTTGTCTCTACTCCCAGCGTTAGCAACTTCTACCTCAAAAGTTTCACTGATAAAGCCTGGGTGGTGTTCAAGGGAAACACTTTACTCTCCCTGACAGTTCTAGTACTCGGATACTTCAAAACCAAATATCTTGCTCCTGCACGCCTTCAGAGGGTGTGATACGACGTCATCATTCTTTCAGGGAAAATGAAGTTTATAAAAACTTTGGAAATGGAAATGGAATTCCACGAAGCTGCGCTTATCTTCAAAAACAACAATGCTTGGCAAAAATCACTTATAGCCATTTATGGTGACCCTCGAAGACACACCTCATTGGACGACATAAGGTACGACCTGTTTACCAATGCCGTAGCCAAAAAGAATATTAAGCTAGCATCTCTTCCCCCCACTCAAGCTATCGCTCGACAATATGCGATTTGAACATACCACCAGGTCCAGTTGTGGTTGGGATACGCCAAAGATCCTCTGCAGGAGGATGCAAAAAACAAAGTACGGCCTACTACCCATACCCACCATGGCCAGCGGCTCCAGAAATACTCAACAGCGGGTCCTACGGGATGCCGAGGTCGCTGCAGTTGCCGGAAAGCAGGAATGAAATGCTCAGCAATCGGGCAATCTGCTTTGAATGCAAGGGACACTCATGCTCCAACGCGCCTGATGATCATGATATCTCGCCTGTCGTCCTTACCGATGATTACGTAGAAGTGTTGACTGAGGATCTGGATCAGTCAGGTATATATTAAAGTTGCTGTACCCTTAAAATTTCCCTTCATGTAATGCCCATCACTCTGTAATGCCCAATCTATACAATATTGAATATATTACTCCTACTAATGATTTTTCTCTTTTCTATCCTAGGTTACGGAGAAGATGATGCCACGATCCCTGACAAAGTGCCAAACAATCACGAGTCAGTTTTCATGCACACTGGACCAAAGGTGGGTGGCTATGGACCCTTGAGTTCAAAGCGCCTGTGTAAGAATATTTCATTATTGTGACGTAAGAAGAATACTTCATATAGGTATATTAATTTAATTCAGAATACCACTTCTTCAGTTATGTAGTTGGAACGCGAGGGTACCTTTCTTGGGCACTAAACAACAAATGACAAGTTTCGGAAAGTTTTAATTATCTCGGTATGTACTTGATCAAATTTAAAACTAAAGATACACGTTGAACACACAATTTGATGCTCTATAATTGTCATTCTATACCTTTTTTCATTTAGAATGGTCGTTTCCGTGTGGCGAACGATTGAAAGTCACTATAATGCGTTTTTCAGCAAAGTCGGTAAAAAAATCCCTGTTTTCGACCATCGATTTCAGGCATACTACCAGATTGAATTGAATGAATGGGGTACTTGTTCGAGGCAGAATTAAATGCTCTCTAATATTTGTAAGAATGAAATATTCGCTGGAACGTACCGTTTTGGAGCTATATGCGAAAAACTGAAAAAAAAATCCGAAATTTTCGCGAATCTATTTGACGTCAAATGAACCGATTAAAACAATAATTAGCTTTCCAGCACTTTTTTCCAAGTGACCCCCTTAATAGACCCTAATTTGACTGGCCTATATTGCTTGAAATAGTTTTTTGTTTTTCTTCTATTTCGGGAAATAAGTTTAAAAAAACATTCGTGCATCGGCGTCGGGCTCATTCGTAAAATTTATGAAAATGGGCACATGCAGTTTTTAGAAAACATGCTGTCATACAAAATTATCGGTAATTTTAATGTACTGATGCGGTTAAAATAATTTCTACCGCAAGCATGAGGGAATTCGCAAGTATTTTCAGATTTACCATCCATCAACAAAAATGGCTCATTTATAAACAAATACGCAAACAACAAGCAAAGACGATTAATCAGTTGAGAGAGTTCATGCAAATTAAAAACCACATTTTTAGGTGTTGCGTAAAGTAACCAGACGTAACTTAAATTTAAATGACTTTCTGTGTATCGTCTGTGTTTACAAAATAGTTAATTACACTAGTAATAATCGTTTATCAACAGATACAGAGTGTATCAACATATTAGGCCCCTGTATTTTGGTTAATATCAGTGTTATGAAAGATACGTTTTAAGCGTGCATTGAATACTTTTTTTAAATAGTGCGGCAGAAAATCGATTAAGCAACAAAAATCCGTGATATAGACCCAACTAATATTTTTAAATGGTATTCCTATATTTTGATTGTGCCGTGGATTCTATTGAATAATATAACACATATGCTATGTTTGAAATTTTACTGTTTTTAAAACATAAGCAAACCGCAAAATGTACTTTTCTACGTTTGCCTCTCCCATATGAACATTTTTGATGATTCCAGTTTTTTTAAAGACTACAACAATTATCAAATGATGATGATAACATTCATTTTCTCATTTTTGTAATAATTTTGAACTAGTTCATTTTGTAGTTGGAAAGGTCAGACAAATGTCAACAAGCTGTTTATCCTTGACATATTTATTTCAATAAAAATGCAATGCAAAGGTGGAATTATGAATAGTGGTAGTGGGAGTGAAATTCGTGGCACACCACCAGACGGCAAAAATTCTGCAAAGTTCGAAGTTACTAGTTCAGTTCAGAATGAGATATGAAAATCAGAATTTTATATTTGTTAAATGGTGCCCATGTTTTGAGAATGAGACAGAATGAGAATTTAATTAATGCTCAGAGCAATGGCCCAAAGTCACTTTTTCCGTCAAAGGTTACCAGCAATGATTTAATATTAAATTATTGGTTACAAGTATATTTGGTAATATTTATAATCTATGACGATCATTTAATTGTTGTGAATAATTTCTTACAGTCAGAAATTCTGATACATACGGAAAAAGATTATAAGTTTACTGAGAGATGCGCTACTCTAGACTAGGTGAATGATGAAGCTAATTAATACATTGATAAAATATTTCAATAAGATTGTAACGAAAACGAAAAAGATCAGTGAATCGTTATGGGAATCGTTTTGTATTTTGCACCTCCGTCTATCCCACTTAATTTAAGAGATAAAAAAATATCGTAAAGCATGTGTTGTATAGTTTTCTCTTTCCTAGCTTATATCACTCTTTTAAATTTTAATGTTGTGTTATGCTTTTGGGTATTCTGTGCTTGTTGTCTCGGCGTTAACAATCTCAAGAATATTTGTATTGTTTCATTGCTAGTATGCTGTATGACGCTGCTGCATACGACAGCTCCAGAAACGCTCCGCGAAAACTTGTCTGAAAGTGGTTCCTCAAGGTCCAGCAAATTGGATAGAACCCAAACTAACACAAAACTTTTGATGGCAAAAGTTTTTTATTAATTATGAAATTTTTAACCTACACGTCGGCTACGGCTGCTAATTTCCATCCTCCATGCCTTTTTAAAGCATCCACAAATGCACCAGAGTCAGCTGATAAATAATCAGACGTTATACAAAAGCAATGTCCAGTGTATAATGATGCATTGGGTAGATTTAGGAATTCTGCTACTTTTAGGGGTAGTTTTGCAAATATTGTTTTGCCGACTTGCTACGTAGTACATTACTTGTTTTGATAACGAACGAAAAATCCCGAATGAAAGGCCGAGAGCCTTTTTTAAAGCCATATACTTTTGACAGACTTCAATTGATAATCTTTTTGCCTAAATTTTTAATAATAAAATTCCTATTGATCTTGTTTTTGGTATTTTTAATATTAATCAGAACTGAGTAACTCAAATCAGTTGTAACGTCTATCGCCAACTGAATTGATGCCTCTCTACAGGCTCCTGCGTCACCAAAAATATGTGCTGCCTTTATCGTTAAAAACTATTTGTCAGAAGCATCGATTAAAAATTTGACAACCTGGCCCCCTGTTAATATTTTGGTTTTTTGGCTTATATCTTTCGTCTTTTTTTTCAGGATGGCAATTAACTTGTGAAATTCGCTAATATCACTATTATTTATAACATTGAAGGAGAGAAATGCCTCGATTTATCTGTGAAAAACACGAGTAGATCCTTTTCATTGAAATTTTCCACTTTTCATTCATAGCTGCACCATTCATTGTGCTTCACATATATTCCATGATCATGTCGGCAAAATAACTTCTAACGCATTTTCAGGTGCTTTTTTCAAAAAAAATCTAACTATTGCGTAATTTTAGTCACATTAGACCCGGAGGTCCAAAATTGATGTACAGGGTCCGCCAAGAAGGGCTGAACAGGGCATTATTTTTGACTTTCCTTGTATTTTTGGAGGAAACGAAAATAGCAGTTCAATGAAACTTTTTCGTAGAATTTTAAAATGTCGCTTAGAAAACAAGTGAACCTCAAACAAAAGAGTTACGGCGTACATTCTTGTTTTTTTAAATGGAATACCCTGTATATTATTGCATATTTGGATTGTGCGAAAAAGTGTAGACATATTTCATGAATAATGTCCTATACCTATCTCTAACGGTTATTGAAATATTGACAGTTGAAAATGGACCATTTACCAAGTTTGACAGCTTGTAAAATCTAAACGGCTAAATATAGAACAAAATGGTTTGCACTTTCCTATGTTGGTTTTTCATAAGCTATCGTATGACTCTAACTTTAGATTTAATCCGAGGTTAAAAAATCCCGGATAAATTTAACCCCTGGTTAAATAAAAAGTTAGTGTCATAAACAGCTTATGAAAAACCGTATAGGAAAGTGCAAACCGTTTTGTTCTATCTTTAGCCGTTTAGATTTTACAAGCTGTCAAACTTGGTACACGGTCGATTTTCAACTGTCAATATTTCAAAAACCGTTGGAGATAGGTATAGGACATTATTCATGAAATACATATGTCTAGACTTTTTCGCACAATCCAAATATGCAATAATATACAGGGTATTCCAT
>MU182705.1:211737-244946 GCA_016904865.1 Pissodes strobi
AATTTTTTATTAAAATTCAACAGGTAATTCTGCAAACACCAGCATTAATTAAACTTGTCAACCTATGATTTGTCACTGTCAGTCAGTCCAGTGTACAATGTACCTGTTAAAGATTAAAAAAAATCCTACCGTTTGCAAATCACATTTGACATTGACAAATCATAGATTGACAAGTTTAATTAATGCTGGTGTTTACAGTATTACCTGTTGAATTTTAATGAAAAATTAGCTGCAATTTTATTTAAATAAGTTAAGATCGGCTTGTTCAAAATTGTTCAAATTCTGCATGTGTATTTACTATATAGAGACCTTGAAAAAGCCTCCTTACAACTTTGCTCTAAAGTCAACAGGAGAGCAAATATTTGGGCAGTTTAAAATTTGTATGGGATTTCCTATGTTTCCAATCACGATGCACCACCCGGTATATATTTTAATAAAATATTGATTAAGAAAGTCGATATCATTTATTTTATGAGAAAAATTACGGAGCATTTTGTAAATCGGGGTTAACCGACTTTTCGGATATCCGAGTTAAGTCTAGCCCATGTTACTTCAGATAATCGAGGTTCTACTGTAGTACTATTATGTATAAAATATTACCTAGCTTGACTTTTTTACTATGTATGTATCCACGGGGTCTATTTTCAGTATTGCTATTGCGGTAATTTTATGACTTGCAAAATATGAGAAAAATATCTACAGTTTTGCTTTTTAGATCTCTAAAAGTAAAAAGTGCGTTAATAAACGTACCGAATTTTCACTTTTGTATACGAACTATAACTGTCATATCGATGTATAACTGAGATGTAAATTATCTTTATGGAAATGGATATTTATTTGTATATAAAAATATAAACATAAATATGAGAAAATGGTTTTTAGTTTTAGTTTTTAGATATCTATAAAAGTAAAAAGTACATTATTAAACGTATCGAATTTTTACTTTTATATACGAACTAACTGAAATATCGAAGCTGTCTTTTCGATGTATAACTGAGATTATGGGCATAGCCCATATTTCTATTTTCTTGCTCCAGGGAGGGGGGTTAGATAAGGTTACCAGATGAGAAGTTCGAAAAATGCTTCCTTCATTTGGAAAGGTGGAGGCCCATCCGCCGGCGCCGGCCCATTCCGTCGGCGAAAAGTTTTTGGGGTGCCGCGCCCATTTTTCACCCAAAAGTCGTTAAAATCGTTAAAAAAACAACAACAAGCAACTGACCTTGTCGTACAAGTGACCTTGCTGAAAATCGCTCCCCTGGAATTCCCCGAAAACAAAATCCCAGCCTACTCAAGGCCAGCCAGCACGTATAAAAAGTTAAAAAGCATTGGATCATGACTCGGAGGTTGTGTGTATATTATCTTTGTGGAAAAGGATATGGCCTAAGCACAGAATAGCCAACTATTCTGTGGCCTACCCAAGCAACAAGACATGATTTTTTTCGGCAGTTTTGGTCTGGGACGTCATATTACCAACAAATAACGTGATTTATGACGTCGATTTCTGTTAGACGTCATAGACATCACGTGTTTCTTACGAGATTTTTTCGGCATTTCACACTTAGAAAAATTTTAATTTCTCAGTAAATCAATTTAAAACCTTAATGTCAATCGTACCATATTATTACAATGTTTTTAATCTTCGCTAAATTTTTTAAGAAAATTTTCTTTAAAAAAATCGGGTTTGGTTAACAATAACTTTTTATTTTTTATGATTAAAGTTGTGTATTTTTAAATTTAAATTTAAATTACCTATGTACCCCAACACCTCGAATATTTTGCTTCAGCGAGCAAGGAAACCAAACGCATCAACTTTCTGCAAGGTTCAGTTGGTTCAGTGGTAGCGTGTTTGCCTCGCATGCTTAAAGTTTGTGGTTCGATCCCCGCAAGACCCCAAGACTTATTATTAATTTAGGTATTTCCGAGGATGGCCGAGAGATTCCGAACGTGCCTGTCAACTGCCAACGGCCACCCCACTGATGCCAGGGGTAGGTCTCAAGTGTCCGGATACCTACTCATAGATACGTATCTTTACGTCATAAAATGACGCTTTTTTCACGTCATGAAATGACGTCGTTGGGCTGTGACATAATGACGTGATCCTATCGTCATAATGACGTCATTTTTCTAGTCAATATTACCTAATAATTTGACGAAAAATCACGTCATACTGACGTCAGCTTGCTGCCTGGGTAAGTATATAACTGTACAGGGTGGCTCGAATTCGAGTAGTCTATGTAAACGATACAGTGTTGTGAAATTAGGATAAAATTGCGCATTTAGGTAGTTAGAAATTTTAAAATTCTGAGTATTTCCGGAGATACACGGAAAAGTAAAATCATTAGAAATTGTTATATTTTTTTCCTGAGCTTATTTAAAAACGGATCTCAAATTGAATTGCACTTTTGTGCTGCAACTTTCTCCGCTCAATCCAATGGCGGTATCTATTTTGGAATGCGACGTTTTGTCTCCAAGGGATCATCATCAACTTTCTTTTTTTAAATACGAACTGTAATATTTTATATTGTTTTTTAGATGATATTGGTGTTATCAACATGGATATGTGTTTTTACCCCAAAGCAAATTAATTAATAAAAAAAATTTAAATAAAAAAAAATAAAAACACATATTCATATTAATAACGCCAATATCATCTGAAAACGATAAAAAAAATTTCGTATTTAAAAAAAGAAAGTTGGTGATGACCTCTTGAAGACAAATCGTCGGTTTCCATGCTAGATACCACTATTGGATAGAGCGGAAAAGGCGGCAATGCAAAAGTGCAATTCAATTTGAAATCCGTTTTTAAATAAGCTCAGGAAAAAAAATAAAACGATTTTTCAATATTTCGTTTTTTTTTCCGGATATCTCCGAAAATACTCGGAGTTTTAAAACTCTCTAAACGGCATATTGTTAGGCAACTAAATGCGCAATTTTGTCCTAATTTGACCGATACTGTGTATCTCTTACGGTTTTCGAGTTCCCAATACGCAGACTCGAATTCGAGCCACCCTGTACACGAATATAATTTCAGACACCTGTTGTATTTCTGCTTACATTTCTAATTATGCCGGCCAACACTTTCACTAGCATCTTCAGACAGCGGTTTGTTTTGAACTTTTCTGGTGACCTTCGGCGACTGGCAGAATGTCGGCAATAATTAAGTTATTTCGCATGGCCCTCCGCTCGCTGCGCTGGCTACTGGGGCTCAAGGAACAAGAACTATCCAAAACTAACCCAAGGCATAGCCCACGTCAAGAAAAAAAAATTACAAACATAACCTAAAAAGAATTAAAAACATAGCTTGGCACTGGCGGGCATGGAACCAGCAACCTTCGCATCACAAACACACTATCTAACCACTGACCTATCAGACGGTTGGAAACAATCCAGTGTACCGCGAAGACGTGGGTAATTCTGCCGATTCGGCAAACGTCGGGTCGCGTCATGGAACTGAACCGAAAAGGGTCAAAACAGATGGCTGTCGGAAGACGCTACTAACACTTTCTGTCTTAAAATGCGCTAATTCCCAAATGTACATTTGATATATGGTAAGTCTATACGATGCCAATTGAACCAGCATAAAAACTAAATGTCGGCTAATATAGTCTTCTTTTGGTAAGGTGAGCGAAGTGTAATAAATTGGTAAAAGTTAGAGTGTATTGAATAATTAGTAGTAAAAGTGGCACTACAATAATTACAGACAAGCCACAAAAAGTCACGTTTACTCCAAATAATACATGCTATTTTTTCATAGTAACCCACTGACAACTGCGATTTCCATCGAATTTTATTGAATTTATCACGCCAACAGGAAAAATCAAGAGAACCGGGCAGCAAAGTAGATTGACGACTGCTTTAGCTAAATTCCTGATGAACTATAGCTCTCGACGGTGAACCACTTTGCTGCTTTATTAAAAAAATAAACATTTTTTTAATTTGATTAACAGCAAATTACTAATTATGCAGATAAATAGCATTCCGCAAAGTATCACTTTTCCTGCCTAGACAGCAAAATAAATACTTTGCAGCCTATTCAGCAAAATGATTGATCTACATAGAAAGTAAATACTTAATTTGTTATTATTAGGGTGATTATTCGCACATATATTTTCATAGTGCCTACCGAACTAACAAGTGCGATTTCTGCCGAATTTTTATTGAACAAGAAAAGTACAGATATTGCGGAAATTCTAATAATATGCAAAATAGATTTAAACAATTGACGAAAAAACTATATGTTCAACTCAGCAGCCAAGTAAATTGACTGTTTTGGCTGCATTCCTGTGAGCATCGGCAGTCAATCTGCTACTTTTCTGCTTAGTTAAATAAAGAGCTATTACTGCTGACAGCAGTAAAAGTAAAACAATTATTAAGGGTCAACTCGCCAAATGGCCCAACTTACCGACGCGTTTTAGCAGTCCAATTTCAAGGGTCAACTCGATTCATTTATTTAAAATATTTTCAACGTGCTCGAAAATTGACAGAGATGTCACATATAATGTGATAGAAGAACCCAATGGGTTTAAAAAACTCCCAAAAGTGATTTTGCTGCCATAGTAGCGGCCGCAAAAACATTTTCTGCCACTGAGCGTTTTCGCCAATATAAAGTGGAACTTTTACTTCGCCTATTAAGTGATAAAAACGAGGATAAAAATATATACTTCTCTGACTTTTGAAGGAAAATCTATTAAATTGGCTTTTTCTTTGTCAAAGAAGCCCGAACATAGGCGGCACAGCAGTAAAATCATTGAAATAACTCAGAAAATAGTTATTTGTTTAAATAAGCAGTCAGTCTACTTTTCTGCCGAGTTGAACAGAATCTCTTCGTCGATTGTTATACATTTTGCATGTTGCAGGTATTATAATTCCCACAAGGTCTTTAATATTATTCCTGTCGATAAATTCAATAAAAATTAGGTAGTATGCAATCGTAGTTGTTAGTTGGGTGGTTAGTTACTATGAAAATGTATGGCAAAGTAACGGTATGTAGAATACTGCCTAAAATGTGGAATAATCCCTTTGCGACAAATACTAATATCGCCATCTATCTTCCAATAACCTAATGAGAAGCTCTTTCTATTATGCTTCACCCCTACCAACACCATGGAGCATTTCGACAAGCGTCTACCGCTCCTACTAAGTGTTCGTTGCGAAAGCAGTGCATGCGTAATGGCGAAACAAGAATAGGTATTATTATGGCTTTGCATGGCCCTCCTCGCTACGGGGTCGGAACCAACCAAAACTAACCCAAGGCTTGCCCAACATTAAGAAAAAAAATATGAATTAATAAAAAGCAAACATAACCTTAAAAAAAGTAAACAAAACATGCGTTTGAACCGGTGGCGGGAATCGAACCCGCGGCGTACAAATTACAAGCAGAACGTCTAACTACTACGCCACCGAGGTAAAATTTCACTAGAACGTAAAGATATGGATAATTCCGATACATTCGACCATTACGCATGTCCGTGGCTTTCGCATCGAAACGCTAGACGTTTTTAGCATTTCGCAGCTGTCGCTTGTCGCTTGCCAGTATTATAACGGTCGCTATATTTTTGCACGTGTTTAAATAAACATCTATTGTGACTCAACTTATAGAGATTCTTGCAAAATTGGTGTATAAGCGTAGGCAGTGCATGATTGTGAAAAGTGTTAAATATCTGAATAATATTTTATTTTTAATGTTTTACAAACATTTTTTATAAATATTTAATAGATCGGTATTGTGAAATACTATGTATGGTCTGAATGTGAAATATTCCACTTAGAGACTATTAAAAATTATTTTCCTATTTCAGAAGATACTTCTGAGATATGTTAAAGAACACAAATGGACTGAAGAAAACATCAGGATGGCGGTACACGCAGTACGGAGAAAGACAATGCGCTATTTAGCGGCTGCTAAACACTACAACGTACCGCGCTCTACATTATTTCGGTACTGTAAGAATGGTAAAGGAGTAGAAAATACTAAAAAAGAGATCCTGGGAAGAAAATCTATTTTAACTCAAAACCTAGAAACCAAACTGATAGAATACATTCTGTTAATGGAGAAAAATTTTCTTGGGTTGACAAGGCGGAACCTATGCTCTATTGCTTTTCAATTTGCTATACAAAATAATCTCCCAAGTCCATTTCCTTTACTCCACCAATCAGCAGGAAAAAACTGGATGAAGCGTTTTCTTAGTAGACATAAGGATTACATCAGTTTGAGAAGACCTACAGGTACATCAGCTCAACGGGCTGCCGGATTCAACAAAAAAAGCGTCGATAAATTCTTTGGTTTACTTTAAACAGTTTTTGAAGGAAAAAGTTTACTGCCAGCCAATGTGGTCGGGTGTGGTATTTGCCTTGTACAGTCGTAGTGTAGTAGCATTGAAAGGAAAACGTCAGCTCTGAACCTTACTTCTGCAGAAAGGGGATCGTTAATAACTGTTGTAATGTGTATGACCGCAGGAGGGAATTTTGTTCCACCTTTGATTATATTTGACTATTGAACTGTAATGAACAATTAAAAAAGGTGCTCCACCTGGGACTCTGTTCAAACATCATCCATCAGGTTGGATACAGCCTGACCTTATTGAAAAAGTTCTCATAATCTAATTATCCTCATTCTATATGGACATAATACCCATGCTACAAACCTTGCTGTTATAGTGAAGGCTAAAGAAAATTTTGTGACAATTCTTTTTCTTCCCCCGCACACATCTCATAAACTGCAGATCCTTGATAACACAGTGATGGGGCACTGAAGACATTCTATTTATAATGAAGAAATTAGAATGTACTTGAGAATAAATCAACGTACTGTCACTCACTTTGATGTCTGAGACCTTTTTGGCCGGGTTTACTTAATATCTCACTAGCGAGCTTTTAAGGATTTTTTACTGTTACAGAGATGTATTCGCTTGGAAGAATTTTTTTTACTGATGAGATTTTTTTTGCAGCGTCACATCATGCTGATGTAGTTCAAGAACAACCGCTTGCAGACTTTAATCGCAAAAATAGAGAAGAATGGCAATGTCCACCAATTTTAATTAACCCAGAAGACATTGTTACGGTACCCACCATGAAGAAAAAATAGTAACCAGGAGTAGAAAACCTGGACGGGCAAAAATAATAGCTTCTATGCCGAATAAAGAAGATTTAGAGAAGTCTATAAACTCAGGGATAGAAAAACGAGAAATGGTGAAGAAAAAAGTTTTTGATGCACATCCAGAATGCAATGGAATGCAAAATAAACTAAAACATCAAAGGAAGCTGAAAATTCCTGCTAAACGTCAAAAAAAAGTTGCATCTTCATCGAGCTCAGAATCTAACAAAAGAATTTCATTTCAAAATTCTTCAGTCGATGAAGGAAACTTTCCGTTAGAAACATGTCCTGATGACGCAATTTGTCTTTTTTGTGGCCAAAGATTTTGAAATGACACTAGCGGAGAAATATGGGTTATGTGTGATATGTGCAACTACTAGGCACACGAAGAATGTGCAGGTGCTGAAAAATACCCATACATCTGCAATTTTAATTTTTAGTTATTTTGTTCCAAGTTAACCTTGCTGATACTACTGTTTAAGTTCACTTATTGTTTTGTTTTTCGTTTTTTATAATCGAATAAAATAAATGTATGTTATTTTCCAATAATCTCTTGCTTTACTTAAAAAACAAACAAATTATTTTAATATCAAGTCTAATATTAAACTTATTTTGTATTAGCGCATATTGGTATTCCACATTACCCACCCATTTTCAGCTAGGAAAAGAAATGCATTTTTTTAAGTTATTTTTCATACATAATATTTTTATAATTTTTATTATTTCTGCTTTTTGTTTATGACACTTCACTATCTATGTTCCAGAATGTGTGGATAATAATGTTTTCATTTTTATTTTTCCATAAAACGAAACAGTGTTCCATAGTCGGCTACTTTACTATAATAATCACCGCAATAATCAAGGTTTAACAGGCTGCAAAATGTTCACTTTGCTGCCTATACAGGAAGAGTGTTACCTTGTATTTTTATTCACCTGGGAATTTGATAAAAAGTAAGAATTCACCCTCCGATTTTTCTGCCGATAAAATATTACTTTTACAACAGCGGATATTTTCATTAAACATACAACATGGTGTACTTCTGCATAATGTAGGTATAGTAACCGTATATCCCAACAACAAATATGAATTCTGGATAGGCAGACAGGGCACACTTAGACGGCCACCCAACAGTCCCGATCTTAGCCCATTGGGCATATGTTTATAGGGCTACCTAAAGGTAAAGTCCATTATGAGAGACCAGAAAACTTTGAAACCTTAATAGAAAAAAAATTAACGAATCTGCTAGTACTCGAGACACTGATGTGTAAACATATCCTATATCGACATCATCGACATGAAAATCTAATGCCACCTTAGGCCGCGTGAGGTCTGAATATAGGCAACCACTTATTTGAAATTGGTTGCCTTTATTCTAGCATTAGAAAGAACTTAATCACTGATGCGCATGGTTATGATGTCACATCCGCTTGCACATTTCCGTCCCATTTGCCGCGATTTACCCTCATACCGTCAAAAATTCGGAATAAATACGAGCAAACAAAATTTCATTTTTCAAGCTATAAATAATACATTAAATAGAAACATTTTGAACTATATGTATAATCTTGGTAGTTACGTTAAAAAGGTATAGTCTCGGGTGTAGTTTTAATTTATTTGTTGTTTATTAGCTAGGTTTATGTTATTATATCAATTTTCCTTAGTGTTGTACAATATAACCCGCTTCTTTATAGTCACTTTTCCTTTCAGGAAATTGTTTGACTATATTTATATTGTATTTTTGCAAGGTATTCTTCTTCCGGGAAATATTTGTCTATACTCATCAGCTTGAACTCATCTTATGTGGTTATTGTTTGAATAAAACAAGCAAACTATTTCTTGTTGTTTTCTCGGTTGTTTTGTTCCTCTGAGTATCCCATACTATCGAATGAATGAAGTATATGAAAATCTATGAGCATGACAGAGAGTGACAAATTAAAGGCTAATTTACCTCAATAGGTAATTTCAATCAAATTAATACAGTTTAAGCTGAAATATTTCAATGGGTAAATTCTCCAAGAGATGTTCAATGTCGTTTTGAAGAAGATTGGTGTATCGCTCTCCGTTTAAATTTCCGTCTAAAAATATCGGACCAGTTATCTTGTTTCCAAGTATCCCACACCAAACACTCAGCGACCTACGTCCCTGAATTCTAACCGGCTGAATTTGCTGAGAGTTTTCTTTGGACCAATAGTGTTATTCTTGCGATTAAACATTCCTGCTGTAGTGTAGGAAGCAGCAGCGTGCCGTATAGGGGGCCAAGGGGGGCGAATGCCCCCCCCCCCCCGGCCACTATCTAACCCGCCTGAGCGTCCTAATGCAAACTGCAAATGGCTCATCATTCGGCGCCCTCGAAATAGCTCGCCCCTCCCGCCCTTATACCCAGGGCACGCTACTGGTAGGAACCGAGGTAGGAACGCTCGTCGGTGAATAGAATTTTATTTAAAAACTCTGCAGGATCCTGCTGCATAAGCCTATAGCCATTTCCAAAGCATACTCAAGTCGGTCCTGCATGTTTTGTTCCGAAAGATTCTGGACGGACAGAAATTTATAAGGATGAAATTTGTAAAATTGTAAGTTTGAATACATTTTATAATGTGACTTATTTAGTTCAGGTACCGCATCCGAGATGGACGCTTCAGGATTTTCTAAAAATAACATAGACCTAGTGCAATAGAAAAAGTATAATAATAACTTATACTTTGAAAAAAAAGGAGGATATCCAAATCTTCGTTTTCATTTTGTGCTACAATCCTTTTCTTCCTTTTTAAACTTTTCTTTACGCTAACCTTTCTTACTGTGCGAGTTACTGTGTATTTAATAGTGTCTATAGATGGAACATGTTGTTGAGGATATAATAAATGATATTCTCTTTGCACTGTCGCCACATTATTATTATTGCCATAAAAAACACGGACATAAGCTACGATACGAAAGCAATAAAAATTATTTTTAATAGTTCAAATGACAAATTTCAACTTTTTACAATCCCGATAAGTCAAATTTATAAAACCAAAAAACCGTAACAGTGATATTGTCTTCATGGCTTTTTTAATACCACTATGAAGCTTTTTGCAATTTATTTATAATTTTAGCTAAAATATGTCAAAAATGCCTCAGTTGTTTATTATTTGACACTTAATCGTCATTATCATCAAAAACATATTTTTTTGCCAGTTACGAGTTGCATCCCTAATTATTTTAAATATTTTTTCTAGAATTATTTATATTTTTGTGCACCTGTTCTGCATAATAATGATTTTTATATGTTTTTTTATGTGTTTCTGTATGATTTATATAATCTTTTTTCAGTTGGGAAATAAAGTTTTTTATTAGGCCTTTTTTTAATTTGTCCCTGTGTTTTATTGCGTGCACAATATCCATGGTTTAAGTTTTTTAATATTATTTTTAACAGACTTAGTCCCTTTGGATTCTTGTGTGTGTCATAGCTCCCAATTTTCAGTCTAAAGCAAATTGATTTAGTATAATCAATTTGTTCAATATTTTATTAATTATTTTGTCCATAAACTTTTGTTTGTTGCATACGTTAATATGCTATGAATCAATCTCTATGTCCAAAAAAGCTGAGATATTTTGAAAATAACATTAGTCGAAAATCTGGCACTAATTGCTGAGAAGACAGTAAAAAAGAGATAAAATGACAGTTAATCAGCGTTTATACATTACGCACAAAAGTTAGTACCGTGAAACACTGATTTAACCGATACAACTCCCAGTTAGCTATTTTCATCATGATTTTCCTCAAATATTGTCACATAAGTTATAGGTGGTTAGCTAAATATCATTAAAAATAATAACTTCTTAAATCCTTTTCTATATTCAGTCAAAGTTGTCTTATTTGAATTAACAATATTTTATTTTATATCAAATCTCGATGACAGTAAACACTCACAGGGGTCAAACACTTACACTGATGGTTGGATACTTATTTATTTAGAGGGATATAACAAATACAATACTAAGTATTGGAAATCGGAAAAACATGTATGTAAGACACATTCGAACTATATATTCTAACAGAAATTACATAAATTTAGACACTGTGAAAGATTTAAATGGTAAATATTGCGTAATTTTAAGTTTGGTCAGATTTAAATTTAAGTGTTTACGTTTGCAATACACGGCTTTTATTAAAATTCTTTAGGTATAACTCAAAATACACCGTTAATAGGCGTAATTTTTAGCGTTTTTAACTGTAGGTATATTTTTTGCTTTTTCAGACGTTTTCATATATTATGTAGAGGCGCCAAATAAATTTAATACCCTCCAACGTATGCCAGTCGTGGCTGCTATAAACCATATACAAAAAAATTTCTTGTCGAAATAAGAGGATACTTGTTCAAGTCATTTAAAAATTAAACCGTATACTTTAAAATTATTCGAAATAAACAAGGGCATATTTTTATACCCAGATATTTCAGAGCATCAAGGGAATAAAAAAGTTAAGATCCAAATGAAATAAAATGTGATAATCAAAAATTGAGTTCAATTACCCATAGTTTGTTAAAACGATCACTTACCGATTCTTAAATAAAGTAATTGAATGAATTTTATATAAAGTTCAAAAAACAAGGTTCACACATGTTCAGGTTCTTTAAAATCACGATAAAATTGTCGAACTAGCCAATACAAAACTACTGTTTATATGTCCAAAGTCAGCCAAAAGCACCAATTTTGTTATAAAAACTTTAAACAGGCAAAGTACCAGAGTCAATTCCAACGATTGTCATCGAAAAAAACCCCGGTAAAACGAGAAACACACGATTATTTCTCAAAATCCGATTATTTAGCGTCTAAATGACGTCGGCGCTTAGCGTCGCGACGCTCTCTGTATCGACGCCGCAGGAAGACTGGCAACGATGCCGCTGATATTGCGAACTTTGACGATGGCGCGAATAGGACGCTTCGCGATGTGCGAAATTGCTATGATCGAGGACGATGTTGAGATATAGTCGATTTTTTTCTGCAAGCGTATAAAAAGACATGGTTTTAAGCTTACGACGCGACGCAAAATATTTATGCACTAGTATAGTGCGCCAAGCGAGTGAACCTTAACAACGACTGAAGGGGGTAGAGGACTAGCACGTAAAAAATCTTGCCTTCCCATAGGCGCACGAGGTTATTCTTACCATATTATTATTGATAATATTGATTAGCTTAAGACGTTAAAATTAATTACAGTTTTTTTTATATTACAGTTTTATAGTACAAAATATGTCATATAATAATATCTCATTTTTATAATAAGGATAGTATTCTATGATATTATTTGTTGTATGTATTACATAAATATGTTGTAGTAATAGTAGAGTTCGCTTCCCGAAGGTTTTGTATTTACGTTATTGATGACGTCGCTTAATTTGGAAAAAAACGGTTTATCGTAGCTAATTCATATAAATTCTCTAGCATTCAATTTTTGTATTAAAAGTTAGACAATATTGAAGCAAGTATGTTCCAAAACGCTCTTTCTAGAACGTTCGGAATTGTTATGTAATAAAAATTTTAATTTAGAGAGTTCAGTTAAGAGAGTTATCCGAAATATATAAAAATTAGTTAACCGCGTATAATAATCACCAAATGCAAGAAAAATATAAGAGAGGTTAAAAATCTTCAAAGATATCATCAAATTAAGGGTCTGATGATATATAGGTTGTGTCGATTTAGCAAATTTTCGTTTTTTCGCTAGAAAAGGGGTGTATAGAGTAGCTTAAGCCAAAAAAATCGGAGGATTCGCCACATTTGAGCCGAGAAAATATCCGCGTTTTGAGCCTAAATTGCCCTAGAAGGGCAAACTTCCACTAGGACTTTCCTAGGTGTAACGTGAAAATATTGAAATTGTAACGTGAAAATAATGAAATTTTAGTAACCGACACCGGGGGCCTGGCACAGTGTTTCCAAAAGTTGCACCTTTTCTTATGCGGAATAACAGTGTTGTTTACTATTTAAGTATATTTAATATTCCACTTCACGCATGACCCTCCGCTCGCTTCGGGGGCGCAACCAAACAAAACTAACCCAAACTAACCCAAGGCATGCCGGAAATAAAAAGAAATTGAAATTTGTCAGTCGAAAATGCAAATATTTTTTAGTTTGTTTCTTCTCATTTGGGAATGTCTTGGGTTAGTTTGGGTTAGGTTTGTTTGGTTACGCCTCCGGAGCGAGCGGAGGGCCATGTATGAAGTGAAATATTTGACGAAGATATACATACAAAGGAATAGTGTAATCGAATGAGTGTATCTTTTATTTCGATGATTGAATGCAAATGCACATTGAATAATCATCCAAGCAGCCACGTTTACCATACGGCGGGCAATGATATCATTATGGCAGGATCGACCATCCCTTCATCTTCATTCAATCGGACTACTGGGGGTCTCGATCAACAGCAATATGTCCTGACATGACCGCGTTGCTACCGTCGCAAAATCAGCCTCCCAGAAGCTTGGTACGCTATTTCGCAACAAAAAATATATACACCGCAGCAGTTGATCTTGCTTTACAATGACAAAGCGCAAATAAGACCGTGCTTAGAATATTGCTCACACATCTGGGGTGCCACGCCAGAGCACACGCTAAAGCTACTGGATTCCGTTCAGAAGTGAGTTGTGCGTCTCGTCGGTGACCCGGAGTTGACCGGGAATCTGGATAGTCTGAAACACCGCAAACATGTGACCGAGAAATCCCTGTTTTACAGATACTCTTACGGCAGATGTTCCCAGGATTTGGCCCGCCTTATCCCGCCCCTGACAACGCCTGTCAGACAGTCACGGTAGACGGCAAGAGCGCACCTGTTCGTCGTACAACTGAAAACACCTAGAACATCGCTTTGCAAGAACTCTTTTGTCGGGCGCACTGCATCACTGTGGAACTCATTCCCAGGACGCATATTCGGATGTCACAAGCAATATGTCCATTCGACTATGTCGAATGTTTCTTCGTATGTGACGTGCACGATAGCATTTAGTCGGATGTCGTGACTGTTACATAGAATCAACAAATAAGTCTTCAATTATTTAAACATTTCATGCATGGCCCTCCGCTCGCTTCGCTCCCTATACGGGAGTTCAACAAATAGAAACTAACCAAATGCTAACCAAAACTAACCCAAAATTTTTATTTTACTTTTTTTTATTTTGGGTTAGTTTTGGTTAGCACTTGGTTAGTTATGGTTTGTAGAGCCCCCGTAGCGAGCGAAGCGAGCGGAGGGCCATGCATGAAGTGTTAAAATAATTGAAGACTTATTTGTTGATTCTTTGTAACAGTCACGACATCTGACTAAATGCTATCGTGGACGTCACATATGAAGAAACGATCGGTATTGCCGAATGGACATCTTGCCTGTTACATGCGAATATGCTCCCAGGAGATCTGTTCCCCAAACTAACTATTCAAGAACCGTGTCAAGCAACATCTTCGCACACACACCGCTCGTCGAGCAATATAGGATGTGCTACTGCAATAAAAAAATCATTTACCTAAATAAAAAAAGAGTAGAGACACTTATAGCACAGCTTATTCACTACCAGCTAGTCAACTCTATCGAAATCGGAAAGTTGGAGTGTCGGGCACTGCGCCCTGAGCGATTCAGTTCCTCAGTTGAATTTAAAATGAATTTTCGCTTCAAAATACATGACAAATTCGTCCGAAGCCTCAGCTATCGCCCTGAGAGGTTCGGAAATTTCGGATTTTTATACAATTGTGCGTTTTAAAATCGTTTTTAAACGGATTTTAGACGATAAAATAGTAATTATGCAACAAGTGTGTAAAGTGAACCTTTTTTTATGAATGGGAATATTGATAAAAAATTTAATTGAAATTGAATAAAAAAAGGGTACTTTACACATGAGTAGCATACAAAATTTTTTCTACTACCGAAAAATATATGAAAAAACAAAAATATTATTAAATTACTTTACGCTCTAGTGCGTAAAATAAATTATTTTACACACTAGTGCGTAAAATATATTATTTTACGCATTGCCCTAAATGTCAAAAAATATGTCAGGTTTACTTTCCGCACTAGTGCGTAAAATAACTTATTTTACGCACTGCACATTAAAAAAGCCTATTTTACGAATCTTAGGGAGTGCGTAAAGTGAGTACTTTACGCACGCTAGTAGAAAAAGCATATTTGAAATTAAACGAACTGTCAAAAGTATTATTCAGATGCCCAAGCGTTTAAAACAATATTAAGTCATGACCCTCTTCTAAAATTTGCAAAACTTGGTTATTGACTTTCCCAAATCAAAGGATGCCGCCGCAAGATGACTAGCTGGTAGTGAATAAGCTACGCTTATAGCGCACCATTTTTCTAATGAATTTTGCTAACGAAACTACAGTAAACGTCTGGCAACAGTGTGCCTTCTTAAAAATCTTTGTTTTGGCTATTGTGACAGTTGACAGTAAAAAGAAGGATGGATATTTACAAGTAAAATTTAATTTTGTTTAATGGGGCTATGGCTATGAGTCGCTTTAAATTAGGACCGGACCAAAACGGAGGTCTCTCATTCGACGCAAATGTATCCTAGTTAATATTTTCACCCGACAATTGATTTTCAGATGTGTTTTGTCTAAATTTCTAGTGCTTTTGTGAAGTGGTGCTGAAAATTTGTGTCAAAACTCGAATTTTGAGGGCATTTTTTCGGTTCAAATATAGCGGATCTTCAGACTTTTTTGGCTTAAACTACTATATAGGACACCCCCTTTCTAGTGAAAAAAGAGAATTTGCAAAATCGACAAAACCTATATATCACCAGACCCTACAAGCCAAATAATATAAATAACCACACAGTTTGGCATCGGCAATTTCCACGCCAATGGCTAAAGCAAGTCGCTGCCGAAATTTTAAAATATGTAAAAAAAATTAGGTGTTGGTCTAGGGTCAAAGTGTATTTAATATATCCTGCGACCAATCAAATAACTGCCTCCCCGCTAAAAATCAAGTAAACGTCGCAGTGTTGCCTATTGTCGCGTATTTTAAATAGCTTGAAGGCGAATAACATATAAACATTATAAATATTATAGTATACTTATTGCGTATTCTGTATTTCCCTGTGTAAATAAAATAGTAAATAATAGAAGACCGTAGTATTAAGGAAAATAACAAAATTAAGTATTCAAGTAGGAAATTTAAATATGTAAATTCACTATAGGAAACTAGACAGAAAATAAATTAGGATTGTTGGGATAAAAATGTGGCAGCATCTAAATATGCGAGGATATTTTTTGCCCGCATTCTTTCCGTCGAGGTTCTTTCATTTGGCAAACTATATAGCAATAGCACAGAAGAAAAATCAATTTCGTCTGTGGCAATAGTTATTTGTACAAGACTATAAAAAGACTCTTGACGTTTTTATAACGATCGGTCAAGTGAGTTACTAATTTTCACATATACAAAAAAAAAAGAGGGTAGGTTTTTAGTCAACGTATCAGGCCGATTTTGTCGTTATTTCCTCAGAAACACACAAATTGAGTAATTTTACGTAATTTGTAAACGTTTTTTATTGCCGGAAACCTAACAGTAATCAACTGTCTTGCGGGACAGTGGAGCAAATAAAGATGCTGGGTGAGTAAAAAAGTGTTTAAAAATAGGAAATATTCGATTTGCAAAGACGAATTTTGTGAAAAATGTATGTTATTTTTATAAACATTCCACAAAACTGGAATATTTATAAAAACATGAATTTTTAACAAAATTCGTCTTTGCAAATCGAATATTTTCTATTTTTAAACACTTTTTTACTCACCCAGCACCCTTATTAGGTTAGGGAAAAAATGCTCCACTGTCCCATTGCAGTTGATTATTTTTTTATCATTCTCCTAATATTTCATTTCACGCATGGCCCTCCGCTCGCTTGGCTCGCTCCAGGGGCTCAACCAAACGAAACTAACCCAAGGCATGCCCAAAGTTAAAAAAAAAATTATTTGTATTTAGAAAATCGGAGGATCCACCACATTTGAGACGAAGAGAAAGCCTCCAAAGTTCAAGTTTTGACATAAATTTCTAGCACCCCTTCAGAAAATCACTAGAAATATGGCAATACACACCCTAAAAATCATTTTTTTTTTTCATTTTGGGTATGCCTTGGGTTAGTTTTGTTTGGTTTCCGCCAATAAATATAACGCTTAAAAATAACGTAAAAACACTCAATTTATGTGTTTCTGAGGAAAAAAACGACATCGGCTAGATACATTAACTAAAAAATTGCCAAAAAGAGGCTTTATGTTAGAAATGTATGTAAAATGTAGATATATAATTTTTTCAATAGCAAGTACTATTTCACATTTAAAGCAGATTATCCTCGGTCGTTTGCCTATTTCACCACCTGAGTTTTTTTGAAAATTTCTGTACAGAGTCGCTTTGGCTGTGGCCCCAGGCAGTGACGTAGCCAAAGTTAGTCCTTGGGATGGGGAGATCAGTGGCTGCTCGTGAGTTTGTAAAGTGGGAGAAGGCAGTTGGCGGCACCATTAAAGGGCTCGGAGCCGCCGCCGGGGGAAATTTTGAGGGTGCCAGACCCAATTGTTACCCAAAGGTCGAAGAAAAACAAGGATTCGGCGCCCTCTTGAATGGCAATTGTTGCGCACTTAAAGAACTGAATAAGTAGGTACTTAGCGATTCCAGGAGAGTAAACCATTAAAACAGTTTATTGGAAATACAAATCAATAAAGTTGGAAAAATATTCATGAGAAGTTCAAAAACGTTCAAAAAAAAATATCAAAGTTTGATGGTATAAAAGGGTTATTGTTGTCGATCGTTAGCACTTCTACATTGCTATTTCCTAGTTTTTAAAGTGAAATTCCATTCGCCTATTTTTGTCCAAAATACATTTTTCAAATAACTTTTTCATTAAAATCTGTAATTCGTTCGACCATAACACTCTCAATATTTAATATAGCTATAGCATTTAGTATATCATTCCAAATTGAATTTCTTAAATATGTTTTAATCAACTTCAAGGTAGAAAAGCCCCTTTCGGCTTCCGCTGGGGCCATCGGTATGCGTATTTAGTTTGCCTCTGCATTACAGAACCCTAGTTAAATAACGCCGCCTGATTGGCTAACTCCAACCCCGCCCGTACGTTTTTTCCCTTTACGCATGTGTATGAGACTTTTCGGGAAAAACGGGTCTGTGGTGCCAGGCTCAGGTGGTAAAGCCACCGTCTAAAGATAGAAAATCTTTAGACGGTGGTAAGGCTCGCGTTTAGAACACAATGCAATGGGGTCGACGCCCGGCCCTTGCAATTTTTTTTTTATTTACTTTTTTTGGATTTGTTAGTTTTCTGGCATGTCTTGGGTTAGTTTAGGTTTATTTTTTGTTGGTTGCGCCCTACAGCGAGCGAAGGGCATTGCATGAATACAAAAGTGAAAAACCGTTAACAACATTGACGGTGGCTAGTGTAACATACGTGCTTATCTAGCCAATCAGGCGGTGTTATTTAACTGAGATTCTGTAACGCGAATGCTTCCTAAATAGGCCATGGGTCTAATCACTAATATTCCCAATGTGATTTATTTAAAAGCTGTATCCAGCTCCGAATTTGAAATAAAATATAATATCTTTAAACAACCCTTAATTTCCTCATTTTGACATCAGGCATCAAGTGATTTTAGTTTAGTGATCGATCCAGTTACTGGGAAAACGACCGCGTACGCAGCGCGCACCTTATGTTACAAGGGTTAATCCATATGTTATTTCATTGCAATTCTGAATAATTATATTCAATTAAGCTATAAAACTTAAACAAAATGACGTATATTGTTTTCCTCTTTTAAAGGATTAATACTCGTTATCCATGGGGGGATGTATCTCCCCACCCGTGGCTACGGCACTGGCCCCAGGGCGTAAGTCGCTCATATGCTAGTTTAGTGACCTTAAGGAAGCTAAAAAACCTAAGAGAACTAAGAGAACTTAACGTTTCAAGGAACAAGTGACAGCGCCCGCTCTTGGGGCGGACAATCCGAACATTTGTCCGGGGCGGCAAATCGATAGGGCGGCATTTTTTCAGAAAATGCCCAATTAATGGAAAAAAATAAATAATGAAACAAAAAAAAAATAATGTATAGGATTAAATTGTACTTTAATTTTACGACTATCTATCCCATAGTAATGCGAAGGAACGATTAACGTCTAAAATATAAGCCATCCACCTGCATGTCGCGACACATTCATAAATTTTGAACTCTTAAAATATCCCAAAATATACAAGACGGCAACACCGGCAGCGACCTTCTCATCAATGCGTATCTCCTTTTCGGGACGCCACTGGCGTTTTTATGAACGGAAAATTATGTTCAATAATGAGCATTGAACATTGTCAGCTAGCCGGTGGGTGGTGGGGTACTTGTCAGCTAGGAGTACGAATGAGTCCGAAAGTGATTCCCGTCACGATTTTTTTTCATTTGTTTGCAACCTCTCAGCAACTACCCCCACCGCCATCTGACACCCCGAACGTATCTGCACAATGTGAGTACAATCGAATAACAATATAATGAAACTGCCCGAAATCGTTGCAATTTTTGTACACGGGCTCCAGGACTATTATGTTACATGTTTCTTTTTGAATATATGTTTTCGGAAGTAATTGCACAAGTGCATCAAAATTACCGATAATTTTGCATGACAGTGTGTTGTCTAAAAACTGCATAAGTTCATTTTCATATTTTGAAGAAAGAGCCCGACACCGAAGGTGGAGGGCTCTTTTTCCAAAATATGAAAATGACCGAATGCAGTTTTTCTAAGAAAACACGCTCGAATGCAAAATTATCTGGTTATTTTGTTGCACTAGTGTAATTCGGGGGAATATTTCCCGAAGCGAGACATTTTAAAAATATATTTTGACTTTGACGTAATGTATAAATTTTCCCTGTCATCGTTTACAATGGAATTACCATAGATACGTACGATGCAATTATCGCCGTGCTCCTTCGGTTTCTACAGTGCAATTATCGCTGTAATTTTCCGAGAATTGCACTCCTCTAATGGGATTTTTTATACATGAGGGAAATATTCGATAAAATCTAAAACCATTTGATTTTTGATATATTTTTAAATGTATATTAGGGGGCGGCAATTTGTCTTCTTGTCCGGGGCGACGTAAAAGCTGAAGCGGGAGCTGCAAGTGTCAAAAATGAGATATCAAAAAATGAAAATTATTAATAAATTATAATTATAATGTTCAGAATAACAAAACAGTAAAAAGTTCGTGCACTAAATTTGAGTTTCACAAGATGACATGAATAATGCCATAACCATAACGTTTGTTAGGTTAGTATAATATTGAGATGTTATTAGGTAAATAATTGTTGCGTTTTAGAAGTGCTATTATAAAGAAGTATTAAGCTAATTGCAAATGTTTAATATTTATTTTAAAAATAATTTAGTTAGGATTAATATCAACTGGTTGCAAAGGCAACCAGGTGATATCAAAAGAAACAAAAACTGAAAAACTCATTCGTCTTTATTTAATAATATTTAAGCACCCTTTAAATTTGCGTTTTTTTATAGTACTTGGAGCTTTCCATTGTATTATCAAATACCTGTTGACAAATATACGATATGTGTAATTGTGTATGTTTAATGTAGTTGTAGTAGATGTTTCACATATGTAAAATGTATTACATTCACATGGGATCTTATTACAATGTACTTTCATTTTTGTTTTCATTGTGTAGTTTTACTTTTGTTAGCATAGATCTTAGGGTGTTGTGCTATTTGACTATTCGTTTTATTTCATCTGATAAAATAGGAATATAAGAAATAAAGGGTTGGTAATAAGTCTATTTTGATTTTGTCTAATATTTGGTCGCTCAAATGGGGAACTTGCATAAAAATTAAATTTGAAAAATATTACTCACAAACATAATTTAATACTCTTAAAAGAACCACAGTTCACAAAAATAACATAATTTTTTATTTTTGTATAATAAATATAAGCAATTAAAAACTGCATAATTCAGATTATTCTTGTAACTTTTCCTCCAAATAAAATATGCTGTTTTTTCTTCAAATGTCGACAAATTAATCCAAAAACGTCTATTTTTAATAGTAATAATAATTATTATTAAAGATAAGTGGGTTCGCAAGGCGGCTTAGACCGGTGCGATGTCGGTGAATAGGCTCAGGTTGTTGCTATAGTAATGTAACATAAAGCTGTCAGTGGGCACTGTCAACAATAATTATATTTTTAAAATTGCGTTTTCGATTGCATTTTAATTCCGTATTGATAAGCAGTTATTGAGTAAGCTCGATTAAATAATAACCAATTTGTTCCTAAATTAGTGATTTTTAGAAATGCAATCACAAATTGAGTGATAAATACAAATTTTAGTTTAATAACTCCTGAGTTGTTGACGCTTATTTTGATGTTTGTTTGTATTGTATCTATGTTACTATGACAACACTTTTACCTCCGCCGGCGGAAAAGTGAAAAGTAAAGCTCCGGCGGAGGAAAAACGAAACTTTACTGCCGCCTACACAGTCGAGTAATGACGGATTTACTGACGTTTGAAGAAAATAGTATATTATTTTATATGGAGGAAAAGTGATACTTTTCATGGCGCGCTCGTGTTTAACAGCCGAACGGAGTGAGGCTGGTAATAGAGAGCAAGCCATGAAAAGTAACTTTTCCTCCAAATAAAATATGCTGTTTTTTCTTCAAATGTCGACAAATTAATGCAAAACCATCTCTTTTTAATAGTAATAATATCTAATTATTATTAAAGATAAATGGGTTCGCAAGGCGGCTTAGACCACGGTCGTAGGTGGCCTTGCTTAGACCGGTGTCGGTGAATGTAACATAAAGCTGTCAGTGGACACTGTCAACAATAACTATTTTTTAAAGATTGCGTATCCGATTGCGTTTTAATTCCGTATTGATAAGCAGTTATTGAGTAAGTTCGATTAAATAATAACCAATTTGTTCCTAAATTAGTGATTTTTAGAAATGCAGTCACAAATTGAGTGATAAATACAAATTGTAGTTTAATAAATCTTGAGTTGTTGACGCTTATTTTGTTGTCTGTTTGTATTGTATCTATGTTGCTATGACAACACTTTTACCTCCGCCGGCGGAAAAGTGAAAAGTAAAGCTCCAGCGGAGGAAAAACGAAACTTTACGGCCGCCTACACAGTCGAGTAATGACGGATTTACTGACGTTTGAAGAAAAAATATTTTTCGTACTTCCGGGACTGAAATAATAACTTTACTACCTTGTGACCAATGAATAAAGAATAGGAAGGAAGGAGCAAAATGCATATTGACATTAGACCGGATTGGTTCTTGCATATGGCGACCCAGATTATCAGTGGCGTCTCCTAAACGATTGCACAACAAAAAAATAAATACTTATAGGTACTATGTATTTATATAGTTTTGTTGTTTATTACTTACTGGTACAGTGATCTCAAAAAAGTTATAATTTATAAATATTGCCAACATGTTGGTATATAAAAATACGTGCGTTTGTTGCGGATCATATAAATGTTTTAACTTTGCTATATACTTTAGGAATATTCGCAATATAAAAATTAAATTCCTTAGGATAAATTTCACATGTGCAAATTTCATTTTATTAGCTAAATACCTATGTAAAGAAATCTTGGGAGAATACCAAGAAAAAGTAGTTGGTGAAATTTTTTTTTTCCCTACAATATGCTCTCTGTTTTCCCATTAATTTTTTGGAAAAATATACCTGTTTTCTAGGTTAATAGGTAAAGTGAAGTTTTAAATAAATAACATCACCAAATGACAATTATTCTAAATTACATGAATGATTATTACATGATGGTTACGAGGTATGTAAAAAGCAGCACTTATCCGAAAAAGAAACGCAACTTTCTGTTTTTTTTTTTCGATAATTTTTGTATCTAAATGTAAATGTAAACATATAAGTTTAGTCACCTAAAATTTACATACAGAAGTTTAATTTTCATATTTGAAATGGGAAAGAATCAAATATAATGTTAAAAATGTTATCCGTTACATCCTATAGCTTGCCTTTAAAATAACACTAAAATTTCTAATAAATTAGTCAGGCTTAAGATATTTCGTAAAATTGTCTGTAAATTGCTGTCATTTACAATTTTTTTTTTTGGGATTTTTCTTTCCAGTAATGCTTTTTTAGTACTTAAACAACTGAGTAAATAAAATGAAAACGAATTTCTGCAAATTTGGGGTTGGATTCGTTTTAAATAAGACATGACAGTATAGTATATTATATTATATGACTCATTCTGACGTTATGTTTGGGTGCTTCCTACGTTTTGATGGTATTTCCTGTGTTTAAAGGTATTTTTATCATACGCTCCCAAAAATAGCTATTTTACGGACTCATTTGAGTCCGTAAAATGCTTCTTTTTAGGCCTAGTCCCTAAAAGTCGTCATGGCAACCTTTACGGACTATTCCAAAATTCCTGAATATGTCTAAATGTCAAATTTCGAATGACATGACAAAATTGTCAAATAGTTGCTACGATATCAAATTCTAAGCTAACTTTGTCGTACATTATGATTTCAAAAATTATGGTAAATTTGCAAATTTACTCGTTCTGAAGAATTGCAAAAAGCGTATAAATAAAAATTAAATTTTGGGAGCGTATGACAAAAAATAGTGTTTGTCACACGTACCTAAATGAAGTTTTTCTGGACTCATCTGCTATTCCGGACTCGGCTGACGCCTCGTCCGGAAACAGCAATGATTCGTCCTGAAAAACTCCATTTTAGGTACTTGTAACAAACATAACTATTTTTGCGATTAACTTTTATTTGGAACATTGTCTATTTCTTTAGTAATGTTATTGTAGATAATGCGTTAATTCATATAGTGTCTAATTAGATATTTAGTGGTAAAGGTGTGTATTTTGGATTAAAGGAGCAAAGTAAACATGGTTAGTTGTGCAGCTTGTGGTAAAACTCCAACAAATTCAGACTTTGGAATAACATTTCGTAGGTAAGTACGTACCTACTTTACCCCTTATTTTTCTGGTTTTTACCATTTAATAAAGCAAAATTATAAATTTTCTAATTGTTAACAAATAGGTGACAGATTTAATTATGGGCATGACCGTAGAAAATATAGCATTAAAAATAAATTTTTTCAAGAACATTGGACAGTGCTAAAAGTAATAAATACTCTTCTTTTATACTTGACATGTTAAAGTTTATACTAACGCACTATTCTCTAACCATATTTTGCTTATTTTTGCATTTCAAAAGCTCAAATATATTCAAATAACTAATTTTAGCATTTTATTGGCAAAATAAACTTTAACATGTCAAGTATAAAAGACAAGTATTACTTTTAGCACTGTCCAATATTCTTGCAAAAATTGATTTTTAATGCTATATTTTTCTACGGGTACGCTCATGATTAGATCTGTCACCTATTTGTTGACAATTAGACAATTTATAATTTTGCTTTATTAAATGGTAAAAAACAGAAAAATAGGGGGTAAAATACCTACTTACCGATGAAATGTTATTCCAAGTTCTGAATTTGTTGGAGTTTTCGAAAGATCACAAGCTGAACAAGTAACCATGTTTACTTTGCTTCTTTATTCCAAAATACACACTTTTACCACTAAATATCTATATAAACACTATATGAACTAACGCATTATCTACAATAATATTACTAAACAAATAAACAATGTTCCAAATCAAAGTAAATCGCAAAAAATAGCTTTAAACACAAGGAATACTATCAAAACGTAGGAAGCACCAAAACATAACGTCAGAATTTGACATATTATGGTTCCTCCGCAGCCTCCTCGATGTCTCAGGAGTTCGTCGCACGTATTAAGTGTCAAACGGCGCATAAGCTCCTTCCTTTCTCTTCTTTATTCTTTGCTTGTGACAGGGACTAAAGTGTCACTTTTTGCCCTTCCGGGATTAAATATTGTCGAAATCTCGGAAGGGTTAATGCCCGAATGCATCGTTTGTCAATTTTAATCCTAGTTCTCCTATCCCGTTTTTGTATTAGACATCCATTAGACATCAAAATTGTCAGTTTCGATTTTTGTTTCTTTGGATATTTGATCTTGGAAATGACTGAAAACACAAAAATAATTCCTAATGCTTCCCCGGGAGAAAAGCAGTCTCATGAAGGCACTATTAAAACACGCTAATATCATCGAAGACAAGAAAACAAACAAAGTTTCCAATGATGATAAATCTCAAGCTTGGAAGCGAGTTATGGCCAGAGACAAATTCAACAGCACTGCACCATCGACCAATTGGTCGATGACTGCACCTATACTCTGCGATAGTCTGATGCCTCGCACAAGAGTACAGACGCAATGTGGCCAGAAACTGATTCATTCGTTTTAAAATAAATAAGATGGTAGATAGAAGCCCAGCTAGTAGCTGTTATACCACTACACCTCATATCACCGAAAAAATTAGTAACTGTTCATAGTGTCGAAATAATCACTCCATTCGTAGACTCTGCGAGGAAAACCAAAGTTGATGATATCGAGGATATCTAGGTCATCATCAATGAATATTTCATCCTCTAACTCCATTTTGTCCCGAAATAATGAAAAATAGTTCAAGAAAAACTTCAACACAAAAAGTCAATGTCAAAAATTACTTTGAAGGTTAGACGTCGTTCCGCTAATCCACACTTCGTTGGCCGATTAGATAATCTGAAGCTTAAACCAGTTTTTTCTTGTGGTGCATAGTAAACAATAATCTAATCCAGGTTTGCCTAACTAATCGGCGAAATTAGCTTACGGTGCATATCAGTGTTAATTACAAAGACTGACTGATCTCTTGACACTAGTAATGCCAGTTTCAAAATTATTCTTGTCACAACGCAAAGTTACTACGGTAACTTGTCAAGCAGTGACTTTTCGAAAAAAGGCGGCCTCGCTTTATGTAGGCGTATTCTTTTATTCACCGGTGGATTCAATCATTGGTGAACCGATGTTTTTACGGTTGACATTTCTAGGGTTCCGTCGTCACCAATCGGTGGAAACCGGTTCTGAAGGCGTATTCTTTTATTCACCGGTGGATTCAATCATTGGTGAACCGATGTTTTTACGGTTGACATTTCTAGGGTCCTATCATCACCAACCGGTGGTCACCGGTTCTGAGAAAATAAGAACGCATTGATGGAAGCTTGACGTTTGACTGACGTTTAAATACTATATAAACAACAATAATTTGTAATTTTTGCAGAAGTTTTTGATAATATAAAATGATCTCTGTTGCGGTCGCCTTAGCGGCGAGAGTACTGTATTCCAGCGACTCCGATTCTGATGATGATGACGAAACCATTATATTAGTAACTCCGAGATCCAGATCCAACTGATTTACAATTTTCTTCAAGATTTCCAAATATTACATCATTTTTATAGAGCTTAAAATACTTTTCAGAAATTTCTTCAAGGAAAGAAAGATCTATAATAAATAAAGACATATCTCACATAAAGTCTCCTTTTAAGGTTTTATGTTTCAACTACCACACAACATTTAAGATTATTTTACACATATCATTTTAGTAGGTTTAGTGGAAAATTTACTCACCCTTTGAAGGACGAGTCAATTCGTATTTTGTTTAAAAAACATTAAAACGAATACCCGAGTTGTGCGTTAACACAACTTCAACGGTCCATTATATTATTGTTTATATTTATATTTATCTAAACAATTTAACAATGATTCTATGTATCAAAATTTGAATTCTAAATTCAAAACAAACAAATTTTAAATGTATAGGTTCGGAAAGGTGCTCCCCCCCCCCCCCCCCCCCACAATACACCGAAACAACCCATTTTTTGCGAGCCGGTGGAAGCTGATGCAACCATACGTTAATCCATCGTGAATAAAAGAACACGATTGAGACACAACCGACAGCCCATCGAACAACGCTTAAATTATATATAAACAACAATAATTTGTCCGATTCGGATGATGATGACGAAACCGTTATATTAGTAACTAAGGGGCGCACAAAACACTACAAAATTGCATTCTACACTGAAAATGTTGTTATGAAATATGACTTACAAGATTTTAAATCGCATTTCAGGCTAACAAAACCTCAAGTTGAGATAGGTTTTTAACTTATATACTTACGTAGTACGTACTTAGGTTTTCATTGAATATAATTTTAGTATTTCCGCACCGAACGGGACGGTCCATTATAACATTGTTTATATTTATCTAAACAATATTATAATTAAAATAAAATTTGCTGGTTACATTCGGCCATCCTGCAACAATTAATACCCTCATTAATTTAACTCACCAGTAAATGAACCAGATTTTATTGATCTGTGCATTTGCCATACCGCCAAATCGCCTACCCTAAGGGTTTCATTTGCGGTTGCAACCTCACGCCCTTTATTAAATATCACCTTTATTTTACGCCTTTGTCAGGTTTTCACTTGCCTTTTGCTGTCTCAAAAGAAGTTTGAACCTTAAATCGCCATAGGTCTCGCCTTATACCAACGGAGCATTCGCCATTTGCACCTCGCCAGTCGACTCGCATACACCTTTCAACCTGACCATTCGCCCTTGGTGTTTTACACCTCGCATCGCAAAAAAGTCAGCAAACGCCTTGCTCGTAAACGCCAGCTCGCGGTTGGAAATAATACGCCTTGGGTACCCAAAATTCGCCCAACGCCTCTCTCAATTTGAGAATCGCCTCAGAAGATCGCAAAGTCTTCGTTGCCTTCGCCAGTGTATGATTCTGGACTTCCTCGCCCTTTCAGTTCCACGATACCAGTCGATGGACGCCGATATCTGTCAAAAGAGGAAAGAAAGCCAGTATACAAGTCGCCAGGGGAGGAGCAACTAAATGCCCTCGCTGTCGCCTGTAGATCGAGAGGTAGACCGTCAATCAGACACGAAAGCGCCTTTGTGCCTGAAAGTTCACACCTTTCGATCAACGCCATTTTATCATGATAATAATGGGTCATGGTTTCGCCGCCCACTTTAACCCTCGCCATCATTTCCTTGAGCAGCTCAGCAAAACCATGAACGCTATGAAACACCTTCCTAAGAGCCGCCTTCCAGTCTTCCCATGAGAGGGCATACTTGCCGATTAAACCAGCTCCTTACTGCGCCTTGCAATTTCGCCTGCATAAAATATGCCCTCTCATAGTTCGACCAATCATGAATATCGCCCAATTGATCAATTTTGCTCAACCACCTGACTACGTTACAGTCCTGGCCGTCAGGATCGAAAGGGTCAATAATATCACCGCCTGCCCTTGCCCTTGATACCATACAGCGCGAACTGCAAGCGGAGTCCGGCCTTTCGCTACAAGCATGCTCTACCACCGCCTGAGAAACGCTCTCACCTGATTTTTCACCTTTCCCGTTGCCCTTGATACCGCCAGTACCAACGGCCACCTTTTTCTTTGGCGCCTTTGCCATTTCGGCCGCCATAATCTGCTGGATACTAGCTGCCAAACCGCCATTCAATAGCTTATGCACCATGGAGAGTGCTTCGTCTTCCATCGCCGATTCGCCTTCGCCGAGGACTCCTGCGCTCAATTCAGGCCCGTAATCGAGCTCTGAATCGTCGCTTCTACCTTCCTTCATAGGCATCACTTGAAGTCTTTTACACACCAATACCAATAAAACACAGTTAAAACGCCACAACTCTTACAATAATAATCAGCATACGCACTTATAGTGACTTTCTCGAAAATTGTCAATTGATGCCAATTCACTGTCAAGGATAGCAAAAGACGCCCGCTAAATGTTAAGAGATTAAGGGTTTTTGTGATACCGCCACTCACAAAGAAAAGAAGACACCAACGTGATACAACTCGCCGAAATCGAGTCTTTCACCGTTTTCCACAACAAATAACACAATACGTAGGTTATCCCGACTTCTGATCTGTAAACAGCACTTTTTACTAACACGTTTTATTTCGCCAATATTATTACAGTCACTTATATTTTCACCTTACATCTTAAACCTTCCCCAGGACAGTTGTCCTAATTGTATAACATATATTTATCTATGTTACATAACCCCAGATAAAATAACTTCATGACTCCCTCTGCCGCCGCGCGCTACCTGCCTTGCAGGGTTGTCACGTCTTCCTACAATTTTTCTCCCGATACTTAGTGGTATTGGCGTCAACGGAGCAGAGTCAAGGTCACCAAAAACGGGTAGACCAACATGAAAGGTGCCGACGCTTATTGTCGCCTCTACTTTTAGTTTTTTTCTCTCTCTTTTATCTCTCTGGTTTTGCATCAAAGGTATGTAACTAGCACCCTCTACAAGCCACCTAAAACTAGGCTCAGATTCAGATTTCCGACCACTAGAAATCCTTCATTTCAAATGTTTACGTCATTTTCTTTCAAACTGTATAAATCATGGAATAAATATGAAATTTAACATCAAACTGTATCTTATAAACGAGCAACATTTTATTAAGGCATTTGTAGCTCAAGCCATATGTTTTGCCGGCTAAAATGTACAGTAGAGATATCAGACAAGACTAGCTTGAGTTTTATCTCTAGTGTCACCAGTTTCTTTTAAATGACATACTTATTAAGCCAAAACCGAACCCCTGGTACATGCTTTTCACACCTTTCACCTAAGTTTGACTGACACATATCATTTACATTTCTCTAAAACATAATTCAAAATTTTTAGTGCACTGCAATTATCTTCTCAATCATCGAGCCTTATGATGTGGGATAATTATTATTAATAGTTTTGAAATGGAAAATCCTTGCAAACAAAGAACTAATCATGCAAATGGACATAGTAGATCACTTTTCGGAACTCTCGCTAAGAGTGGTTCTTTATATGATATTTGGGTAAGTGTCGCCTACTTATACATACACCGGTAGACATAGGAGTACATTCTATTAGGGATAGAATGCCTCACTATACCTATCTTTCGCTTTTTGATACCATTAATTTCGTTTCCTGCGAATGTTTTTGTCATCTTTCCATCTTTATGTGGTCTTCTCACCCTTGGTTTCTGTCTTTCTGGTCTTTGGCCTGTATTTTTTCGCCACTTACTGCATATGTATCCGTCTCCTTCACCCCTTATTGAATATCTACATTTCTGATGCGATCTCTAATTCCAGACATTAATTTTTCCTTGGCTCGTTATCTTATTCTCATATTTTCTGTCTCTCTTTGGACTGCAAATCAAATCTTTGAGCCATAGGATATTATCGGCAAAAGGCAGATGTCACCTTTTCCCACAAACAAATTTGGAAGTTGGCAAATTCTGTCCTTAACAGACCCCTTAAGAAAATTCCATTACCTCTCCTTTAGTTTTGCGGTTATTAAATTTCTTTTTATAAAAATCTATACTTAGTTCCGAGTTGATTATAGTGTAAGATGAATTTGTCCCCATTTAATTTTCTTTTTAATAACAGAGGCATTTTTTAAATAGTCCAGGGGTTCATCATTGGCACAGAGCCATCATTGACACATTTGTTCCACTATAAAATCAACTAATAAATGTGTCTTTTTAAAGTTTTATTAAAACAAAATTACTTTTTATGACAAACATGGAACCAACTACTACAACTACCATTAAGTGAATAAAACTTAAGTACATATTTTCTCAGATAACTGACCCTAATTATTACAGACGTCTGGAGATCAGACGTAATTTTCGATGCCACATGCGCAATAGCGAAACAAGAACGAAATATCGGAATTATCCATGTCTCTACGTTCTAGCAAAACTTCTACAATGTCTCGGTGGTATAGTAGGCAGAGTGCTTGCCTGTCATTCCTGCGCTGCGGGTTCCATTCCCGTCGTTCGAGACAGATGTTTTGTTTACCTTTTTTTAAGGTTATGTTGGTTTTTTATTAATTTACCCTTTTTTCTTGATTTTGGGTTAATTTGGGTTAGCCTTGGTTTAGTTTTGGTTAGTTCTTGTTGACCCCTGTAGAGAGCGAAGCGAGCGGAGGGCCATGCAAAGCCATAATAATACCTATTATTCGTTTCGCCATTGCGCATGTGGCATCGAAAATTACGGCTGATCTCTAGACACTTGTTAATTAATAACAGAACATTCATTGTGGCACCCAGATTGACAGATCTGACAATTAATCCACCTCTCTATCACACCTGATTTAGAATATAACTCATTGCATTAGTAATAAGTAGCATTGGAGTTCTCCTTTTTATTTACCCAAAAATCCCTCTATGGTGGATGCATTTTCATCAGAACTATCATTTGCATTAACAAGTTGCCGTTTTACTGTCCTGACTTCATAAATTTCTAGCGTTGAGTTTATGTGACCAGTTTCCCACATCTTCTACCTTTTCTGTCATCAGCATCAATGGCCACAGCTTGAGGAGGAGATAAAACTTATTTCATCTACAATGAAGACCAGTTGAGCAAATGTACTTGATTGGTTTTGAATTCCATTTGGTTTTCACCGATATCGCCTTGAGTCTCGGGAATCTGTTTATCTGTTTCTATAGCTGGTGCAAACTGCCAATTCTCAAAAACATGAGGATTAAGGGGATGGCCGCCGGTCTTTTTGAATGAATTTACCGCATTTCATGGGCCCGAACATTTTAAATAAGTTCGATTGAGTAGACCCACTTTTTTGAATTGAATCACTGCCTTTCCCGGGTTTTGACGTATCCATAATTGGATTTCTTGATCGCAATACACATGAAGTGTACGGAAGAATCCGAAGTCCGATAATTGAACGTGATGAGAACAGTGTACAAGAAAGCAAAACGTAATTACACCGTTTTCTTTTGCAATCTGCAGAGGTCCAATCTTCTTATCTCCAATCATATTCTCATTAGATGCTTTCGTGTATCTTACCGTTTTAGCAATTTTCAGAGAATTTCACTGATCATCCAGTTGTGCGAAAGCTATGCGGCCAGCGGGAGCAGCATTCATAAGCTCATCGTTCATCCGTTGACGAGGGTAAATATGAACAGGACGGACGTAAGTCTCTATGACATTCATTGCACACACTACGGTTATGTGTTGCCCACGCTGAGCACTACTTGTTTGCGACCTTTTGTAACGTAATTTTTTGGCATTTCGTTTTAACCGTAGTGAAGCCCGACTCATCCATACTATATATATTTTCGGGGAGAAACTTGTACTGGTCCAGAAAATTAGTTAATGCACTGAAATTAAGCTTGTAAAAAGCCTAGGCTCTAGGTAATGAAGCACATTCTAAGCTTCTAAAAAATATTCGTGGATAAAGCTTTGTGATTCCCCTAACCTATTTCTCATAAACTGAAAACTAGTAAAGTAAGTCTTTCCATTGCGCCCACATAATTAGGTAGCGGGAAGACTTTTCCCGTGTGCCCGCAGCGGAAATCTTTTCCCGCTCCCTAATTTTAAGAGCTAAATTTGCAGTTACTTAGCCACAAAATAAGCATAAAGTATAATAAATTGGGTTAAAATTGTACAGCGATGCAGCCTACAAAATGAATCTAGTACATTTTAGCGTCAATAGTCTAATTTTAAGTAAAATTATTTTATTTATTCTGACCTTACATGTCACAAATACATCAAAATTAGCTGCCTATTCAATTACAACAAACCATAGAAACACATTTCCATAGCAACGCTTGATGCATATTAGATACCTGTGTCTTGCTTGTCTTACAAGTTTGACGTTTACTTACATTTTAATACAAAATACCTGATTTTGGATACGTAAAATTATAATAATTTTATGTTTATGTTTTGATTTCAGAGAGGTATTATGAAAAATATCGTTCATTACACGTCCAGAAACAACTTCTCCTGTGCTTGCACCACTTCCGGTGTTCGACTACGCCTCACACCAGAAACTGTCGTGCGCGCACCGGAAAAGCCTAGTTTCCGGACTGGTAATGAAATATACTATTCAACCAGTTGGCTTTATTTCGCGATTAAAACCATATTTTATTTGATTTTTTTTGGTACATCATATACCATACGCCACGAATCCTTAGAGTTGGTCCAAAAAAACAACGTGTTTCCATATCAATTATATGACATGTAATCTTCTCTTCCATAGCTTTAGAGACAGTAGCTCTTCTTCCTACCAAGTTAATAATTAATAAAGTTGGATACAAATGCGGTAGTTATATTGTCACGACTAACAACCATCCGAACGTTTTTGTGCTACCCTATAGAA
>MU182705.1:256742-305337 GCA_016904865.1 Pissodes strobi
GTTTCTGGACAATTCACTATCGAATCTGAGAATATATATTTAATTCATTCAACGATCATCTGCAATTCACTTTCGAATCTGAGAACGAACGCAGTATTCCATTTTTGGACACTAAATTGATAAGAACCGCTGAAATAGTATTTTCATTACAATTTTATAAAATCTAATTTAAAAAGGCTTTTTGATATCTTTGTCAACAACGGTTATCCCAAGCACATCCTAAAAAAGCTAATCTACAATTCAAATTCCTATGACGGCCCGACTGATGAGTGTTACCAGCCGGTTAAATACAGAAAGATTCCCTATATAAGCAACTTAACGGACTCAATAGTATCAATCTTTAAAAGTTTCCCAGACATTAAAATAGCCAAGTACAATATATTAAAAATTCACAACTTTTTTCTAAGGTAAAAGATAAAACGCCATTATTATTAAATAACAATGTTATATATGAGTTAAGTTGTTTGGGGTGTCGAAGCTCTTATATCGGACAAACAAAGCAATGGTTAAAACAACGCATCACACAACATAATAGTGACTGCCATCTAGGAAAAAACTTATGTGCTTTGGCGAAGCACCACTTAAGAACGGGACACAAATTTGATTTTACTAATGTAAAAATTTTAGAGCATGAAAACAATGGCAAAAGTAGGTTGTTTTTGGAAATGTACCATATCAACAAGAGTGACAACGCAATTAATTTCAAATCTGATTCTAATCAATTGAGTAACATCTATTGCAACATCTTAAACAAAATATAATTGTCTCTACACACTATATATATACATATGTTTATTTCTCTTAATTGTCAGTAGCGATGTTTGTTTTTCGATGTATAACAAAAAAGAGTCCAACGTATTATTTATTATTATAATTTCTTCTCGTTTGTAAGTTTCTGTTCAATGTTTCTATTGATTTACAGTTAGATTGTCCTTCCTGCTATAATGCACTAGTCTATAAACTAGATGATATGTATCTATGTTTATTTTTATCTGTAACAGACTAACTCTAATTTTTGTAAGTTTATTTTAAGGATTACGTGTTTTATGTTTTTATTGGTCTATTTTTTAACTTTGCAGTTTCTCCTGAGGAAGTCATAAACTGATGACGAAATATTATCAGTCGGTAATTATTTTAATTGAAAATTATAAGTATCATTTGATTTCAAGTATACTTATACTAAATAATTATATGGTTGTTTCATGGGTGCATTGAACATATGCAAGTATTATGTTATACTGTAGTTGGTCCACTGTGTACATAAAACCGAAATGGAACATTGTTGTAAATATTGTTAAAAAACATATTGGTATTGGTACTAAAACAATTGAGAACTATTTCTGATGATGAATTCTAATAACAATAATAATCCTATTCGTTTATTCCCATCTGGTAAACTATAATTTATATTATCCATAATAGGTATCATAGTCATAATATTTAAATTGGAGTACAACTTATGCTAAAATATGTATACGAATGTATTTTGATACTTTAACCAGTATTTTTGTCTTCAGCAGATTCAGGTCGAATTTTGGATTATTTAGTTTTTGTAATGTGCGTCACCATGCCTTGTCCTTGTGATAGCAGTTTGAATTTCCCAGCTGTTTTGATATTTGTGTCGCTTTGGCCTTGTTCTTGGACTTGTCACTGTTGAAATTAATAACATTAATTAGTACGGCCTGGTTTAGAATGATTATCGACTGTTTGTGATTATATAACATCGGAAAAGTAAACATTGCCGAGATTGTTTGAAATAACATCGTATATTAAAAATTATATACGTTATTTACGCCTTTTGACCGACGTCAATTATATTGTCTTAACTGATGATTTGAATTGGATATTAGTATTTTTAATTATTATTCTTTTTAGAGTATGGCCAATATCTTAGAAGGATAATGATTGATTATCGGTGTAACTTAAGCTGCTTAGTCTTAGTATACACCAATTCTGAACTGTTTTGTTTTATTTATGCTTTATATTAGCAAGATCGATGCTGGCTCGTATCAGTGGTTGCATATTGCCGGAGGATTATGCGATGGTCTCACGATGCGATGTTATGTCGTTATTTACCAACATCCCACTAAATTTTGTGAGTGCGATATTGAAAGAAAAATGGGATTTGATAGAAAGGGTAGGTCTAAACGTGTATTTCGAATGATTCCTTAATCTGTCTTTCTTTAATCTATGCTTTCTTCTATCCATGATTCTTTGTTCTATCTTACTTACTTAGTCTAAGTTTCCTTCTATCAACGTATATGCTATTTATTCTGTTATTTCTATGTTTCTATACTTTAAGTTTCCTTATTTTATTTCCTTATCTTATCTTATAATATATTTTCTTAGTTATGTTCGCTTATTTTTCTACATATTTTATCAATTTATACATTTTTTGTCCGGTCTATACCTATTTGTTCCGGAAGGAAATTGCGGGATTTCAGTTTCTTTTTTTTCCCTAACTTGTGATTTTCTCCATATGATATTTATCACTGCCACCTCGCTTTATGTGCCATGCTACTGCAACTTATTTTCCTCCATTTCTATTACTATATTCTCATATACTGCCGAATTTTCCTTATAACTTTATCTATATCCATATCTGAATTCTAATTTCATCTCCTAGGTCGTCATATTGCCCAAGTGTCTGACTTATGGTCTTCCCTATAAGGTACTCATCTGCGACAGTTGGCTACAACATTCCCTACGCGACCTGTATATAATTTCGCTTTCTAGCTTCTCCTTTATTTTAGTTCAAAATTACAACTCTTGTACTCTCAATATTATAATTCTTTTACACTCAATTTACTCTTTAATTTCTAATTAAATGCCTATGTGTTTTTTCTGTGACTTTCCCAATATGGTTCCATCGTTAACACTTGCATTTAAAATTATAACTTTTTCTAGTTATTTATACCTCCATTTTTCTCTAAGTATATCAACCTTCTATTTCTCATGTACTTGGGACGCCTACATGTTTGCATTATAATTTTATCTATAATCTCAGATACTTATCATCAACATTTGTGTTCTAAATTCTATTCTCATTGTCCTAACATATTTGTCCTATTTTTTCACTATTTCTATTGCCTATTTTAGTTACGGATTTTTAGTTATTTTTAATTTTTTTCTTGGTTTACTCCTTCCCTTGGTCCAGTTCGTCGTATTCCCCTAGTGTATTGTTTCTTTATAGTTGCTAGTTTCTTCTTATATTTAAGTAAGCTGCTTTCTTCTAGTTACTGTTACCGTATGTACCTTAGATAATAGTTTTATATGACTTGAACTATGCTTTATGTCCGCGGCTTTGTGTTTCACCTATACGATTTTCTCAGGAGGGTACTTATCGTCAACACTAACTAACTATTTCCTAGTTACTCATTTCTCCAGTTTTTCCCAATAGGGTACTTATCAATAACACTTGCATTTAAAATTGTAACTCTATACTCTAACTACATTTCTCTATATCTGCATATACTGCTTATTTTTTTCCTTGTTCCTCGCATAAGGGTAATTTCTTTATTATCTAAGATATAATACTTGTGTTTTAAAATTATAATTTCTGAAAATTTACTTCTTCATTATGATCCTCTTGCTTTTTGATATTGACTGGTGATGCCTTGGTCCACGGGTCCATCGTTTGAGTGTCCTTGAGCTTAATTTATTTTGTTGGTTTTTCTTATGCTTATTTTGCCATGGGACCGAGTTTTTTTTATAACTCCGAGAGCAGTCAAGTTACTCCTCGAAGTAACGAAATTCCGCTCGCAGAAAAGATTCACTACCTTTGGAAGATGTGTGATGAACAACTCGAAGTCACCAATCTCTGTAATCTCCGTAATGTTGATTGATGGTATCCTAAGTCTGAAGAGAAGCTGGTACAGAACTAGAGATCAGAATGGCAGCCTCCAAAGGTTATCTCTCCTTGACGAGTCCATGGTCCTATGTTCTATGTGCGGGGATCAGAACGGCAGCCTCCAAGGGCGTATATAGGGAGGGGCAGGGGGCCTTGGCCCCCCTGGAAATTCACATAAATAATGAATAAACTAACAAAACTTAAAGCCAGAGCACATTACAAATTATGGGAAGATGAAATTCGAATTTGCCCCCCTGGAACAATTTATATATACACCCTTGGCAGCCTCCACCTCGTGTCAAACTGTGTATAAATAACTGAAATGCTTCCGGGGTTAGGGATCAGAACGGCAACCTTCACCACGTGTCAAAGAGGCTTTTCCCTTGAGCAATTTGGTGTTTCCGCCCGAGAGTAATTTTAGTTTAGTGTTAGGTTTTAAGAGAGTTACTTGGTTTAATTTATATCGGTATGCTTAATTTAGTTTCACTTTGATTTAGGTTCACTTTACCTTTTACTTTTTCATTGACGTAACTTTAATGAGGTTTGAAGCTGTTACCAGAAAGCGTTTGCCCTTGAGGTACTACTAACTGGATGACCAGGTGTGGAGGGTTTGAACTTGTTACCAGAAAGCGTTTGCCCTTGAGGTACTACTAACCAGATGACCAAGTTGTTGTTTACTCGGTTTGCACGTTTTTTTATTCAAAAATTAGTTGAAAGTTTACTGATTGTTTTTAAAACATGTTTAGATAAGTATAATATTTTATCTTTCAAGATCATGTATCAAGTTCAAACTTTAGACTGAGTGTTCTTTTTTCGTGAATAAGATTTCTAGTTTACAATATTATATTTTCAAATCGCACAAAACGTGCCGCAAAAATATGGTAAAAATGAAGAAAAATGCAAAAACTATCTGGCCACCGTTGTTATCCATAGAAGACTTGCCAAACTTGCCGCTATTAGGACATTTTATTGGTTGAACCGATTAAGTTGATTAATAATAATAATTGTTCTCCTCATTTCTTCTACATCTATTTGTTGTCTGTAAAATAGTACAGTTTTAATAGTACCTTTATATACATAGAATGCTAAGTTATATCCTCCTCTGAGTCGCGATGCTTGACATTTCGGTAATAACTCTATCACCATTGTCAAAAGCTAAGAACACATATATATTTTTTCGATATCTCCCAAATACTACATTATTTCATAAAAGACTACACCTAACTACCCTTATCTCATTTTCCGTAAATTATACACTGAATAAGTAATTTGTGATTGTTTTTAGATGGCTTGATCAGCAGACGCCATTTATCAGGCACATAGAAGAGGAAGAACTATGGATGTATCGGTATCCCTCCCTACCATCTATTGTACCAAAATGGGGGCTCTACGTCTTACTTATTTTGATTCCGACGCTTATATTTCTGATCGAGTATGCCATAAACCAAAGGCACCAGGATATTATAAAAGGTAATATATTTTATATTTGCTCTGCCTCAAATGCAATAGAAGTAAAGACCTCCTTTACACATGTGTTATATAAGAATTATATATTTTTTCGACTAACCAAATAATGATTCAAAACAAACTCCTAATCATGACGGCAATATATCTCAGAAATTTAATGTTATTTAATGTAATTTTTAAATGCGTTGTAGGTATAAATAAACAAATAAATAATCAGGTCTTTTCCGAAAAAAGAGAGGAGGTATTACATAACTCAAAGAAGAAGAAAATAAAATAAAGTTATATTTTCTTTTCCTGAATTGCCAAAGGTCAGTTGAGCAAGTGTATTGCTAGAGCACACACTCCGCTGTTGTTTACCTCAAGCAGTATTAACAATATTAAAAAAAAAACATTTAAATAATAGAATAAAACTTACTAAAACTAAAAAGTGAAAAAAAAGATCTGGAACCACGACTGACGATTCCCAGCAGCGCCATCAAAATGTTGATAATCGACCAAAAAAAGAGAAAAGTAAAGAGGGAAAAAAAAGAAAATGAAGAAAAACAGGTGAAGTATGTAAGGTAGATGGAGCAAATGCATGTATTATCCTTCGATTAAATTCCCATCAATTAGATATCTTCAGTCGTCAAATCATCAGGAGTTTTGTTGTAAATTTTCGTTGTTCGGTAGGAAAAGGATGACGCGAAATCGTGCGTTACATTATGAACATCAGACCTAAACTTAACCTTCCTATGCAAGTAAGCGACAAAAATTAATATTTTATGAAATAGGCAAGCTAAATGCAAAAACCTCCTATTGCTCATGTTGAACCACCGTACCTTTGCGAGCTTATGAGTAATGTGTTGAATCCTTCTAATCACAAATATAAATTTTAAGCAAAGGATTTAGCATTACCTGAATGCGTCTTTTGTTCAATGAATCCATTGAAAAGAAAACATATATTGAATCACAGAAACTAAACCCACCAAGAACGACCAAAGAATCGAATAAAACAATTTTAAGGTTTCGATTCAGATACTGCCTTGAATTTTCCAGCATTTTTAGATGAAAGTACGCCCCACGTATTAAGTTGCGAGCATGGACTCTGTATCTTAAATTATTTTCCATTATGCGACCTAAATTCCGTCAACTTTCGTCTACAGACAACCTTATAAGTTCTTTATAAGAACACTAATATGGTGCAAACTGCAAATATTTCCGGTGGACCAAACACCATAACATAGCTTTTTGTAATTAATCGACAGAGAGTCATCAGTAGCCGCCATTACGAGTTTTGAAAGGTCCAAATATACTTCCTGAATTCCTCTACCGATCTCTCCTGATTTAAACGTGTAGTATAACTGAGTATCATTAGCATATAGATTATGAATCCTGCACAATTTCACCCTATTGTGAGGTATATATAGAAAAAAGCAAAGGTCCCAAGATAGAACCTTGAGGTAATCCAGACGTGACAGGAATAGTACTTGACAAAACGCCCGAAATACTCATAGTCTGATATCGTTTAGAAAGCGTCGTAGTAACTACAAACTACCCGCACAAACCCCCATGTACATCAATATGGCAGAAAGCATTTCGTGACTTATAGTGTCAAAAGTTCTAGTTTTGTGTGTTTTCAAAACCTTGAGAATATCATACGTAACATCCAAGAGTTTGACTCATAGCTATGACCCCTTTTAAAACCTTAACTTTACATCGCATTCCAGGAGTATAGAGCACTCACTAACATGCAATTTTAATTGAGTTTCCATACTCCTCTCAAGAACCATAGATATTACAGGTCTTAAATCTTTTTTACTTCGTTGGACTGGATACTTTTGGTTTTGGTATGGGTACTACCGTTGCGTGCTTCCAACAATCTGGAAATATACTATGCGCAGTGCAGCAGTTTATAATATGTGTTACAAACGGGATGATGTAGAGACAAGCCAAGCAATAATTTAATATTCATATCATCCGTACATGTACGGTTGATTTTATATTATTTGAAAATTGTCCTCAGTTATAAGATGAAAACTGAGAAGATTGACCCCTGGCCTCGTATTATTTCGATAATGGGTATAGTTTTTTAGTTTATACCAAATACTTCCTATGTCCTTCTTTCGGTAATGTAGCCACCGGTGTAGTAAATTAGTTTGTGTAGCGTTAAAGCCATATTTTGATATTTTAATTTAAAAATATATATGTTTTGGCTGTGCCTATTTAGTATAAATTGAATTCGTTGGCCTCTATTATTTTAATATAATGAATATAAAATAAATGTCAATAATAGGCCCGTTTCCCCATTAAGGAATTAAGCCTTAAGATTGAGGAAAAGGTGTCCCCAGTAGCACTATATGATTAATAGATCAAACGAAGTTACCTACGTGAAGTTCGATCTTAATTATATGCAAGCCTTGTCGAAATAAATAAATTCACTATGTAGTACCTCTGTGTACGTACTGAACCACACGCAGTTAGAAGAGAATCGATATTTGCCTCTTTCGCACCCCGCACCCTCTGGTTCTATCCATCCGGCCCGCCGATATGCATTCTTTTAAAGCACATATGGTTTTTGTTGTTTTGTAATTTGTTGCTCGTAATTGGGCAGTATTACTGATGGGTGGGTGGGACTTATTTATTTCGACAAGGCCTGCATATAATTAAGAAACGAAACTTCACTTAGGTAAGTTCGTTTGATCTATTAATTATATTTTGGCCTTGTCTCATAAATAAATTCACTATGTAGATGTTTACAGCTTGTGCAACAAAGAATAATAACACAAAACCTTGGTTAATATTTATATTGAGAACTGTATAACACCGTATATCACAAGATTCTTATCTTGGTAACTATTAACTTAATATAAGGGTATGAAATTAAATATTTTAAACAAACAAACATATTAAACAAACATATTAGACGAAAATGTCAAACGAACATGTTAAACTTGCCTATGACACCATGACACCAACATATTACAAAAATTTACATTTTTTGGTTTATTTATGAGTCAGTGACATTGTTTCTTTAACAACCTATTAGCTAATTTATTTTAACAATTCAGAACGGTCTCTGCGAAAATATGTTGGTTTAACAACGGTCTATTGTAAAAGGTTGCAAAATTTTCCGATCGCTTGGACCAACCTGCCGCTAGTCTAATTGTATCGAAACTTACGCCCTTACGAGCTGCGGCAGAAGTCGCAGCATGCCTGGTACTATGAGCCTTAAAAATGGAAGTATCAATTCCACCTTTCCCTAGCATCTACTTATAGATTGTGTGCTAGCATTTCTATGAGGTTTTTTGAACGTAATGAAAATGTTACCACAAGAGACATCCCGTAGGGACTTTGTGAGTTCCAAATAATTTAAAATTGCCTTAGCCACGCAAAGTCTGGGATCTTGATTGAAAATGGTAAAACTAAAGTAGGCTGAAATTTATTTGGCCCTGAAGTTTTTATTCTCTTGGGAATTTTGATTGTGATGTTATCTTCGGATTTTACAATATTTTTTGTCTCGATATTGGCAATTGTCTGCGCCCTTTGACCGGTAGCTAATGCTAATAAAATGGCTAATTATTTTTAAGTTAATATTTCCAAATTTCCATTAAGTTGGGTATCTGGAAGATTTTTGATGTAGATTAACACCACAGCTGGATCCCAAGTTGTGTTATATTTCGGCAAACTTGGCTTTAAGCTATATACACCCTTAAAAAATCGCTTCAGCCGATAATCATTCGCGAAGTTAGGGCCCCCGATTTGCGATATTGCTGATCTATAACAGTTGAGCGAGCTGTATGATGCTCCTTTATTGAATTGAGATGTTAAAAATTCCAGAATTAATGGAATTGAGACTTTAAATGCGTTACAGTTATGGTCTTTGCAAAACTGCCACCATAATTTTAGACCAACATTATATTGTTCTACGGTAGAGGTAGTAATCGATGCTAAACATATATTTAGAGAAGATTCTGGAACTTGTCCTACAGCGCTAGTAGGATAAAGTTCCTGCCACCAGGGTAAGTTTCTCCCATAACGGATGGTTACCTGTCAAAAGAAAAAAGTAGATTCATGTCCGGTTTAAAAATTAGTGGTGGTTTTGATAGCAGAGAGCAGAATGTCGGATACCACGGCTGAGAGGTCCAATTTGGGACGATTAAGATTCCTTCTGCCTTGTCATCAATAATTTTCTGGAGTACTCTTATGATTAAGGCAAAAGGTGGAAAAGCGTAGAAGAAAAACCTACTCCAGTCCAGCGTGAAAGCATCCATCGCCCATGCCTCAGGATCTCTCAGCCATGAAACAAATTTTGTACATTTTTTTATTATTTTTGGACGCAAAAACATCGACGACTTTTTGAAATAATTTTCCTGAAGGCACGGTCATTCAATTCCCATTCAGTTTCTTGGTGAAGTTTCCTAGATTCTTGGTCCGCTTCCGTATTCTCCTTGGAATTTATGTAAGATGCAAAAATTATTAGATTTCTTTGCTCGCACCACTGCAATATTTCCCTTGTAAGGAAATTAAGTTTCGGAAATTGAACGCTACCCATTCTGTTAATGTAACTCAAAGCTATGGTATTGTCGACCCGGCATACAATGTTACAATTTGATAGGTGATCTGCGAAGCATTTTAAGCCAAAGAATGCGGCCAAAAGTTCCAGGTAGTTAATATGATGTCCCCTTTCCGATTCGTCCTATAAGCCCTGAGATTTGATTCCTTTGCAAACTATTTCCCATCCCGTTAACGAAGCGCCCGAAAAAATTTCTAGCTTAAATTTCAGGGGTTTTATAGAATTTACAGAATGATAAATATTATTCAACCACCAACAAAAGTCTCCAGAAAGAGTGGGTGAAATATACATGATGGCGTCATAATTATAACTTGAGTTTTGTAACGCTAAAAACTTTTGACGTTCGAACAGTTTTGTATAAAGCCATCCATAACGAGTAGCCGAGCAGACTGATGCGAGTGAACCCAAAAATGTAGCAAAATCTCTAATATTGCATTTCTTAAGTTTTGAAATTTTTTTAGCTAGTCTAAAAATATTGTTCCTCTTCTCAGTTGGTAATGAGATAGTCATTTTGACCGAGTCATAGCAAAACCCCAGATATGTGCTTCGCTGTGAGGGTACCAAACATCTTTTATTATTGTTGATTAAAATCCCTAGAGATTCTAAGAATTTTTTTGCTTTAAGAATATTTTCGTAACATTTCGAGTAGGATTCCCCCATTAACAAATGGTCATCTAAATAAATGACTGAAACCAAGCCCAGTCCCCTGGGAGCACTTACAACCGGTTTCATTAATTTAGTAAGAATTAGGGGCGCACAGTTAAGGCCAAAGGGCAGGCAGTTAAATTGATATATTTAACCTCTAAATTTAAATCGCAGGTATTTTTTATGAGAAGAATTTATTGGGATAAGTGTGTAAGCATCTTTAAGGTCGATGGTCGCCATATAACAGTTTTCCCTGATGAGCCTTCTAACTGTTTTATGGTCTTCTATTTTAAAATGATTGCACTGAACATATTTGTTGAGGGCTTTCAAGTTAATTATTAATCTATTCGTATTATCCGACTTTCTTCTTAAAAAAATATTGGAGAGGAATTGACAGACCTTTACAAGCTTTTACTTTACTTAATTGAGTTATCCAAATCTTTCATCTCGCCGGAGGACCATTTCGGTTCCCTAGGTGCGAACTTTTGCTTAGGAAATTTGAAAAAAGGAATTTTTAGACCTTTCACATAAGACAATATACCGGGTGGTGCATCGAGGTTGGAAACATAGGAAATCCCATGCAAATTTTAAACTGGTTAAATATTTGCTCCCCTGGTGACTTTAGAGCAAAGTTGTGAGGAGACTTTTTCAAGGTCTCTGTATGGTAAATATAGATGCGAAATTTGAACAATTTTGGACAAGCCTAACTTAACTTATTTAAATAAAATTGCAGCTAATTTTTTATTACAATTCAACAGGTAATACTGCAGACACCAGCCTTAATTAAACTTGTCAACCTATGATTTGTCACTGTCAAAAGTAATTTGAAAGTAAACTACCGTTTGCAAGTTTTATTTGACATTGACAAATCATAGGTTGACAAGTTTAATTAATGCTGGTGTTTACAGTATTACCTGTTGAATTTGAACGAAAAATTAGCTGCAATTTTATTTAAATAAGTTAAGATCGACTTGACCAAAATTGTTCAAATTCCGCATGTGTATTTACCATACAGAGACCTTGAAAAAGTCTCCTCACAACTTTGCACTAAAGTCAACAGAGGAGCAAATATTTAACCAGTTTAAAATTTGCATGGGATTTCCTATGTTTCCAACCTTGATGCACCACCCGGTATATATCTATCTAAAGTTATGTTACACCAGGCACTGTAAAAATGTTTTATGCGACCTGCTGTTTTACTGACCTCTATCGGGAGAATCTCTCCCTCTTTGATGACGTTCCCCGGTATGGCTTCCTCTCGTGCTCCCTTCGATTGTCTCTTGGCCTTGTAGTGTAAGCCGGAGCTGGCCTCTGCTGTTGGTACTGTCGCCTGCCTTGACGTGCTCCCTGGACTGGTCGAGACAGGCTGTTGTAGTTTAAATTAAAGTTCGATTTTTTGAAGGTTGGTTTAGACGGTGGCTTAATGGTCTTGATCGAGCGGTCCATTTGTTTGGACGCCTCTACCTGTTTCTCCAGATCTGTGCCAAACAACCAATCATTCGAAGGAGATTACACCAAAGTATCCTTCAAAGACTTGTCTAAATTGTATGACACCAGTTCTTTGTGAGCTTTGTTCTCCTTAAATAATATGCCCGTCAGGAGCCGGCCCGCATCACACAACGGTTGGAGGTACCCTTTCTTACCCCTCCCTCCTTTTTAAGCATCTCCGTTATCACAGAACGAATAGCTGTAATGCTAAAGCTAATTTGAGTTTGAGTTTCAGCTAGTCGAGTGTCTCCCCGAACTACTGACTCGGAGGTGGCTTTTACAATCATCTCGTTTAGTTTTGGTGTTTTAAGGCTAAATGTATTTATGGGAACTGGATATTTTGAAATCAGGCTCGTTCGTTCAATAGTATCGAGGCCATTTTCGATGATACTGGTCCAGGTCTCGGACATGTCTTCTTGAAGGGGCGGCCCAAAACAGTTTTGGTTTTTGGAGACAGCGCTTCCAAACAAGCTAGTTGCTACCGTTTTATCCAAAGAAGGTAACTCTGGAGTACCATCTGACCTCTCTGAAAAAGAGGAGGGGTTCCTTAAAATATTGTAATTACTGTCAAAATACTGTGTTCACAAACAGTATTTAAATATTAAATATTGTATGAGCTGTATTCACAAACAGTAGCATACAATTTTACTAGATGTGTTCACAAACAACTATCAAAATTTTACTAGGTAACTAAGATTTAAAAATGCCTACTGTATTCACAAACAGTATACCTAAGCGGGTGTTACTCGAAAAAGAGGTATTTGTTTAACGCGCAGTGATAAATTATGTACCACTGTGTTCACAAACAGTGCTGCCTTCTTTTTTTTAACAAAAATTACATTTCACTTACTATTTAACGGCGGGTGCTCTATATCAACAGTGACTTCCATCTTCTCTCTCTCCGCGGAGACTCTCCTAGAAACGCTAGAACCTGAACTTGAGCTCGAAATGGCCCTAACCCTGTGAAAACCTCGAGCTAGGCTTCCGAAATGCCTGTTTGGAGGGGAGCGAGACCTAGAGTGAGAGTATCTCTAACGCGATGAAGGCGATCTGGTACGTTGCCTAGACCTGCGAGCTAACTTTTCTAGGCTTAATAGTTTAGCTTTCATCTCCTAAATGTCGTTGCCTAAATCCACGTTTGGATCACTCCGGTTAGAATGTTTTGGCATTTTTCCATGCACATAGAACACTATTCACAAATTCTACGTCGCGTCCGCACTAAAAATCGACTACGCGGTTCAACACGCTAACGAAGAATGCATATCGGCGGGCCGGATGGATAGAACCAGAGGGTGCGGGGTGCGAAAGAGGCAAATATCGATTTTCTTCTAACTGCGTGTGGTTCAGTACGTTCACAGAGGTACTACATAGTGAATTTATTTATGAGACAAGGCCAAAATATAATTCAGTAATCTACTTGGCTTAAAGATGTTTAGTGTTGGAAACGATAATCCTGAAGTCTCTGGTTCGAAAATTAAGACATACCTACTCATATTTTACCTGGTTCCAGGTTTTTATGCATTAACGTTGGTATACATGATGAACGGCATATTCACTGTGATGCTGAAGTTGTTGGTAGGAAGACCCAGACCAAACTTTTTTATGAGATGTTTTCCCGACGGATACGGAACTGACATAAATAACTGCACAGGAGAATATAGAGGACATATGGACGGTAAGCAATAAAAGAATTAAGAAGACGCTTTTATGACCAGATTAATTACCTACTTGCCTAATGCATCTGAAACAGCCTAGGCCGGAAAATACCTACTTTGCGATCTCGGCCTGAAAATTATGCCAGTATTGTCAATGTAATTAATCCATTAAAATTGCCCTTAATTACACAAAAAAAAAAATCACACGTTACAGTTGAATGTAACCGTGACAACTAAGTATCGATGCGGTAGATGACATTTAGTTTTACGATAGATTAGATTGCGGCAAAATGGCACACTTGAGTGTTAAATAAAACCACAAAACTAGAAAAAAACAGGTTTATATTTAAAGAGCTTTAACATTACATCCAACCACTATGCAATAGCATGTCATACAAAACATGACTTTTGCCCCATAGGTGGAATAAATGTTCGATTAACGTGGCGCAAATATCCACACACGTTAAAGACATAAGTCGCATTGAACTTTCTTTTATGACGTACATTATTCATGCATCATGCCACAACTTTTTGCAGTCATTACACTGAAATTCACTCTTCAATGGAAGGGTGTTCAAAGGGTTCATGTCATCCGGGACATCAACATCAATCATCATTGTTTTTTGATACCCTCTCAGCATCGTTTGTAATGTTCCTTTTTATTGTGTTACGAGTTGACTTTACGTTCTCAGCTTCTCTTCAGGTCAGACCTTCCAGTTTTAGTTTATTAGGAGTGCTAGATATTATCTGCGATTTCTTTCCTTCTCTTCTTCTTTTTTGTTCATCTTTTCGTTTCGGAAGTGGCATTATATCCTTGGGTGTCACTATTTTTTTCTCTGCATTATGCTTATATAATACTGGCTCCAACTTCTCTGTAGTTAAATGTTTTCCTCTCTAGTCACCTTTGTTTTTGTTAATACCACTTGTAGGTACCTACTTGGCAGAATATAAGAAAGAGGAACGTCGTCTTCAGAATCGCTCTTATTTATCTGATCATCGACTTCATTTGCATTTTTGAGCATATTTTAAATTAAACGAACCGTCAAAAGTATTGTTTATTAATTATTTTAAACTTTGTTATTAAAGCTAATTTTTATTCTATGAACAAGCTAAAATGTATAGGTAACAGCCATAGCATAGCACGTTGAAAATACGAGTTCTCGTCCGATCACTGAAGTTAAACAAGTTAAGCGTGGTTAGTACTTGAATGGGTGACCGCTTGGGAACACAACGTGCTGTTGTCACTTTTTTACAACCGATGTACTAGCAGACTCGTGTTTTATTATTTAAGACCTCTTTTAAGAGCACATTTTTGTTTATTGAATAGGTATATTTTACAAACGACAAAGCCTTTTACTCACCTGCTCATAGTTGAGCAACGTGCATAGGCTTTACTTAATAGTTTGGCAACCTGAAAGTGAGTAATATTTCTTCCGGCATTTGTTATTAACAATCTATCGCATTCGTGTGCATGAAATGATTTAATACTTTAAAATAGCAGTGATCCAAAGGCTGGATTCTATGACCACTATGAGATGGTATCGTCAATAGATAAATAAAATTGAATCTGTAATAATTTTCCGCTTCTAAACTTTCATGGGAAGAATAGTTGTCAAATACGAGTAGAACATGATGTTCTTTGTCTATGTCTATGTCGGCTAATGGAATGAATGCATGATCTTGAAGGGTTAGTACACTGTTAGTCTATTGTGTCCCCCTTTCTTGGTGCTTCCGTTCATGTGATTCTCAATCAGAGTACCTCATCCAGCTTCAGTGCTTTGATAAAAGCAAGTAGTCTAGATGGTTCTATGGATGAAATTTTCCCCCGTTCGACCATGCAGCACCCAAAGCAGGCCGTTCGCCTGTTCGCGACCTCCTCGCACTCCGCGAGAAAGTGTTCCGGAGTTTCCTTCCCCTCCTCACAGAACTGGCAACTGTCCTCGTTTTCAATTTTTATTATCTCCAGGTGCCTTCTCAACCGGCAGTGGCCCTTAAGAAAGCCAGTGAGAATGCGGAGATTATTCTTAATCAGTGCTATAAGGTTTTTTGATGTTCCAGGTGAGGGAGCCCCAGAGACATATTTGATAACCTTAACCCTGGAAGGCGTTCCCATAGACTGATCCCTTTGGTTCGTTCTTCTTTCCTAAATTCTTCCTTGTTGGTGTGCATCACTATGCCACAGAAAGACTGCGGTCCTAAAAGCGGAATTTCTGCTCCTACTTTTGCCAATTGGTTTGCATTTTCGTTGCCTTCTATCCCAGCGTGTCCTGGTATCCATTGAAGGAATAGTTTGTTAATCTTGCCTAATTCGTTTAGCCTATCTGGGCGTTCCCATACCATTCTGGAGCTGATTGTTGGTAAGCTCAGCGGTTTGATGGCTGCTTGACTGTCTGAGAAGATGACAATTTCTTTCTTCCTATAGTTTCTGTCGAGGTTGAACTGCGCACATCTTCCTACGGCGTGTGGCTAAGAAAATCTTTTATCATTGAAACTCCATACCGGAGAGAGCTGTAAAGGCCCCCATATACGGCACATCTTGCTATACGTTTTACTTGGCGCGCTAATAAAATGCATCATGTATGATTAAACGCGCGCATTTTACATGTCGATGCCGGCTCGCTAGAATTCAAGTTGAAACTGAAAGCCGCGAGCAAAATGCCCAGTATCATACGTAGTATGTGACATTTGCACATGGTACTTGTAATTTTCACTCAGTAGTTAAATATTATTTATACAGGGTGTTATTTAAGTACGTAGCCAAACTTCAGGAGGTGACACTTGGAGTGATTTTATGACGAAAAGTTTATATAAACATAGGTCCGAAATTGCATTGTTTTAAAATAATCAATCAAATTAAAAAAAAACGTTAGTGTGGTCCACTGAATTTTTTCTAATTTTTGTGTTTATTTCGGATTAAGGAACTAGAATACAACCTTTTTGTCCCTTGAATTATTTTCGTATCGTGCTTACTTTTTAGGAAAAAAATAATAACCACTATTACATGTCGCTAGACTATATGACAAAAAAATAATTTATATATTTTTTTCAAAAACTAAGCGAAATACGAAGATAATACAACGGGTAGTAAAGTTCTATTTTTAAGTTGCTAAATTTGAAAAAAATGTATATTTTTAAAAAAGTGAGTGGTTTACATTTTGTTATCAAAAGTATCTAGTAGATTGATTTCCGGGACGTCACTGGACTTAATAATAATAATTTTAATTTAGGCTAAATTAGCCCTTTACTACAGTAAATGCAACTGCCAAATATTAATAAAATCGACTAAAGGATATTAAGGTTTTTACAAAAAAACGATTTTTTAAGTTTGACACCCTGTATACATTAGATTAACTTCCGGGATGTTACTGGACTTAATAATAATTAATCTAATTTAGGCTAAATTTTCCCCTTACTACAGTAAATGCAACTGCCAAATTTTAACAAAACCGAATGAAGGATTATTAAAATTTTTACAAAAAAACGATTTTTTTCTTTAAAGTTTGACGCCATGTATCTTGCATGCATTTTCGGATCTGTTTATATACACTTTTTGTCTTAAAATCACTGAAAGAGTTACCTCCTGAAGTTTGGCCACGTACTTAAATAACACCCTGTATAGTTTAAGTCGTAGGGTAGGTGAGATTCCGAGTTTGGGGCGAGATTAATGAAATTTAAATATGAGCGATTCTCAAACTTATAGTAAAAAGTTTATGACCGAGTTTATGTGGCTGATAATCGCTCATGTGGGGTAATTGACTCTCGCATATTTGTATCCTCTTTTTTAATTAATGGGGTTACTTTATTTAATAGTTCAAAATAAATTAATTCGTCCATTCTCAAATAGTTATTCCAATTTGCGGGCTCAAGACGAAGCTCATTTTTTTATGGCAGTGGCACACACACTAAAGGGAGACCCTATGGCGCTCGACGAGCGGTGTGTGTGCGAAGATGTTGATTGACACGGCTCTTGAATATTTGTAAGTTGTAAGTAGTGGGAAACAGATGTCCTGGGAGTGAGTAGTTCCACAGCGATGCAGTACGCCAAACAAAGGAGTTCTTGTAAAGCGATGTTCTAGGTGTTTCCAGTTGTACGACGAACTGGTGCGCTCTTGCCGTCTGTCGTGACTGTCTGACAGGAGCTGCCAGCGGCGGGATGAGGCGGACCAAATCCTAGGAACATCTGCCGTGAAAGTATCTGTAAAACAGAGATATCTCGGCTACATGTCTCCAGTCTATCTAGATTCCGGGTCAACTCCGGGTCGCCGACGAGACGCACAGCTCTCTTCTGAATGGAATCCAGCAGCTTTAGGGTGTGCTTTGGTGCGGCACCCCAGATATGTGCGCAATATTCTAAGCACGGTCTTTTTTGCGCTTTGTAGAGCAAGAGCAACTGCTGCGGTGTATATAGAGTTTTTTTTTGCGAAATAGCGCACCAAGCTTCTGGGAGGCTGATTTTGCGATGTTAGGCCCGACGCCCACAGAAGAGACGAGGCGCGGACGTCGGACGGGGACGTGGCGCGGACGCGACTTAATCTAGTTATTCACCATATAAAGTAAAGAGGCAACGCTGATAAGAGAAGTCAGGCGGAGACATGTCTTTACGCTACCGAGCCGCGTTTCTTTTTAGTCTCCAGAGGCTCATTGAAGAGGCGAGACATTTCTTTAAAATGGGCGACTCCGAACTTAACATGCATTTAATTGAATTAATAGAAGAAAATTCGTTTTTATATGCTGGCAATAGTATAGAAAGATCTTAACCGCGCCTACGTCCTTACCGCGTCTCTGCCACGTCCGCGACGCGTCGCCGCCCCGTCTCTTCTGTGGGCGCCGGGACTTAGCAACGTGGTCATGCCAGGACATATTGCTGTTGACCGAGATACCCAGCAGTCCGATTGACGAGGATGAAGGAATGGTCGACCCTGCCATAATGATGTCAGGGCCCGCTGTATTGGCCCTCTTGGTAAACGTGGCTGCTTGGGTCTTTGCTGCATTGAACTGGACCAAATTTCGGTCGCCCCAAGTTTGAACTTTCTCCAGGTCTTGATTAATTGCTGTAATCTGCTCCTGTCTGCGGTGATGAGTCTCAGCCGCTGGTAAGGGTTTTTCTGATCTAAAGTGGGAGACAAGGGTACTGTCATCTGCAAAACTGTAAACAGGATTATTTGTTTCGGTCAGTAGGTCATTAATATAGATTAGGAACAGAGTTGGTGAAAGTATTGCGCCCTGAGGTACGCCCGCGTTGATGGTGAATGTGTCCATCGACTGCAACGTGCAGAGATCGGCTCTTAAGGAAACTGGCAATCCAGCTGCAGAGAGAGGCTGGCAGTCCGAAGGATGGTAGTTTGTTGAGCAGTCCGTCATGCCAAACTCTGTCGAATGCCTTTGAAATATCCAACGCAATCGCTCGAGACTCTCCGTAGTTCTCAATTGCCCTACTCCATATATGAGTGACATAGGCCAATATATCTCCTGTCGATCTCTCTTTGCGAAAGCCGTATTGGTTATCGCTGATTATTTTGTTGTTCTCGAGGTACTTGAGTAGTTGCTGATTGACTACACGTTCCATGACTTTGGAGATTATTGGAAGCAAGGCAATTGGACGATAGTTTGAGGGCGTGGTTTTCTTGCCTTTTTTTGGAACAGGTTGCACTCGAGCGACTTTCCAAGAAGATGGGTAAATCCCTTTTCCGTAAGACATGGAAAAAAGCCTGGAAAAAACGGGTGTTAGTTCGTTGGCGCAGTTCTTTAACACGATGGCAGGTATTCCGTCCGGTCCTGATGCCTTTTGCGTATCTAGAAATTTGACTTCTGCCATGGTAGTGTTGATGTTCGATATGGTGGGGATAGTCTTGCCTGGGGGGACGTCTACGGTAGAGTGCGAAGAAAACATTTTGGCCAGCATGTTTGCTTTTTCCTTGGCTGTAGTCGCCGTGATGCCACGTTCGTCTGTCAAAGGTGGGAGAGACGTTTCTGTAAAGTTGTTACTTACTGCCTTTGCTACAGACCAGAAATTCCTGGAGCCACTGGGGCATTGCAAAAGTTTATTCCTGATCCTTTCATTGTGTTTGTCCTTAGTTTCATCGATAACACGCTTGCATTCGTTTCTCGCTTCGACAAAATAATTGCGATTGTAGGTTTGCTGTTTCCTACCCACAGCTCTTTCGCATCTTCTGTCGAACCAGGGCTTTCCTTTTGATGGTAACTTGATAGAATTTGGGATGTATGCTTCCATTCCTGAGGAGATTACTTGCGTGATCTTTTCGCAGCAGACTGACGGGTCGTCAGCGCCAAAGCAGACGTCGAGCCAAGGAAAATCTAGGTAGAACTCCCTTAGATCGTCCCAGTTTTCAGAATTGTAATGCCAGATTTTGCGAGGCAATGGTGGATCCTTCTGTATGAGAGGCAATTTACAAACCGTTGTGATAAGTTTGTGGTCGGAAGTACCTAATGGCGGACCAACTGTAACTGTGTACTGGTCAGGATTGGTGGTTAGAAAAAGATCCAGGAGGGCAGCGAATTCGCCCCTCTCTGAGATTTGAGTTGGTTCGTCTACAATTTGAGTAAGCCCGCAGCTGATGGCGAATGCTTCAACCTCTCTACCTTCGTTGTCGGTCTTGTGATGTTTGAGCCAGTTGGTGTTGTGGGCATTGAAGTCTCCCAGAACGATTATTTCTGAACTAGGGTGATCAACCTGTATCGAGTCAAAAGTGGTAGCTAGTGTTGAAAAAAAGCTTTGGTAGGCTCTATCGCTCGGAGGGCGATAGAGACAACATATAAACTTGGTTAATCCCTTGGCGGTGAACTTGAGCCACATGACGTCAAGGTTGTTCGGTTCGAGTGTTTCCTCGCGGTGACATGAAAGGTCGCTTCGGACAAAAAGGCCTATTCCGAACTTATATCTAAATCGGGTATGCAAGTCGTAACCAGGATAGGGGTAGTTCACTGTTGTTGTTGTAGAACATACTTGTGTTTCTGTAAGGGCTAGTATGTGTGGTCTATTTGCTTGTAGATGTTGGTGTACCGAATGTATGTTTGTATTTAGGCCTCTTATGTTGCAGAAATCAATTCTAAGTTGGTTCGGTATCTTTGCTGTCTGTGAAATGCGGAATGAAGGGCTCCCAGGGCCACCCAGCGCCCGGAGATCCGAATGGCCGGGGAGTTTACCTCCGGAATATTTTGATCCTGGAAGCACCATCATGTCCATATTATTATATTCCTACTGTGGAACCCGGAACCACCAGCGCGGAAACGGAACGTGATTTGGGAAAACCACTTGAGATAATAACGGCTTCTGCTTAATAATAACCAATATTTTGCCCATTTAGATCTTTTACCACGTGCACGTTTTTCTTAGCTCCTATCGCAACAACTAGGCCCATTGAGCAATATCCTAATCTGTTACCATACTCTTGCAAAACTGAGTTTAAACCGTGCGTGAAAATGCACTGTCTGTGGGAGATAGCGTGCGTGAAAGATGAGCGAGCAAAATAAGAGGGAAAATGCGCGGGTAAAATGTGCCGTGTTTGGGGGCCTTTAAAAAGATTGTGCCTGTAGAGGTACAGATATATTACGAGGATTCCTTCTATTATTGTAAGTGGAACTGAAAGAGTTAAGATTTGATGTACTGTTTCTTGTTATCTAGACCCAATCAATTGTTTTCCTAAAAGTTCTGAAAATATTTTAATAGGAGGTTCATTGAACCCAAAGTTGTTACTAGTATCTAGTGTTCTAGAGTAAATGTTTTTCTCAACAAATTTGTAAAAACTATTAATTGAGAATACTGATATCAAAAAAAGTTAGCGCTTTAAGACGTGTTATACCCACATGAATAATCAATATACTGTAGCATAACATACCCGGGTCCGTTCAACATAGTTGAATGAGATAAGTTGTGCTTTGTCTTTATTTTGCCAATGACCGTCAATATAGATTTAAAAGAAAACCAATACCTACGTTGTGTTATTATTATATCTTGCACAATTTTACTTACTCAGAATGCGTTTGACTACAACAAAATTAGGGAAATTTGTAAATTAAAACACAGATTCCTAATACACCTAATTTATTAGAGAAACCGTGCCAAATTATTAGAAAAAAATGTGCCGGACGCAGCTTGGAATTCACGAGGGGAAAGAGTACGGCAGAGAAACCCTCGATCTAAATTCCTAAACCGAATTATGCTGTATAACCTTTATTAGTATAATAATTAATTAAATTACTGTCTCCCGTGCCACAATTCGTAGTTCCACACTTGTAACCATACATTTAAAACTGAAGAGGTAGTTGTTAGTTAGCCAGACGCCGCTGGCAGGTACTGAGGTTCTAGATTGCGGAGGCTACCCAGCAATTTAGTTGCAATTTGGGTCAATATCTCTAGAATGATCATTTCATTTATAACTAGGATATTCACCCGTCAGGGTAGGAAATGGTTAGTAGATTCATCAAGGCCCTTGCGTACACTCTCAGTCATACTAAAATTAAAATCTTAGCACGAAAACACATAATACATATTCGTTTTCATTTAAAGTAGTATTGTTCACAGCATAAAACGACTTCATTAAACACATACACATGTTATACCATCGAATAGGAACTATCCATAAGAATAAAAGCAATACTTGTACATATTATGCTAATATCAATATTATGAATTTCGTTTTACTGACCTGTATAGCTCTTTACATCATAAAAGAAAAACCATTCACAAAATAAACTGTTCACTGCGCCGGTTTCAGATTTTCGGTCCCCCGCTCTCGAACTATACGTTTTAGGATCTTTTAGAAAAAACCTCGCAAAACCCGACTTCAATTTATGATTTGTTTTTCTTTACATATATATAGGGGTCCCAAAATTGAATGTGTCAAATCTAAGGAAATAATATTTTAAATAAGCGGTTTCCCTCAATACTTTTTGACATTTTTAGGTAGGAAAAGCTTTCCAAGTGCACATTCTACATTTGCATTTTCCGGCATGTTCTTCATGACGCTGAGAATGTGTAGAATTCTAAATATAAAGGATACTGGGCGTCACAAAGGATGGAAATGCCTCATAGTCAGTATACCTGTAATGTGTGCCGTTCTTATCGGTGTAAGCAGAACGTGTGATTACCATCATCATTATTCGGGTGAGTCGAATCATATCTGTTAATATGCCTCTGATATATGAGAAACATGATTTGCAGCGTTACACATCTTTAACAGGAAATATTAACGAGAGTGTGTTCTTTAATGTGAAATTTTACAATAATCTTCATTATTACATTTTATCTAACATCAGTGTTATATTATGATATGAGTAATGTATGTTTTTCCAGAACTCCTTTTCCAATACGCCAAAATGTATTTGTGGCCCTGTATTAACTGCAGAGAGTACCAACGAGCTTTGTCTCAAATAAATAATAGTGTGTACTTATAGTAAAGCATATTTGATAGCCTCTACAGTACCTACTGGAAGATTTTCAGCAAAACGTTTGGAATGTTAAGTTATGAGTTTAATTACACAAAGTGATTAAAAGAGTTTTTTTTACAAAACAGGTAGTCATTGACACTTTTCCCTCTGTTACTGATGATCGTTCTTCACTCAACACATTCAACTTCTTCGTTTAGCATATTATTCATTTAATCAAGAGCTTGCATTGAAGTAGTGCTGATTGTTAATAAATTCAAGATTTAAAAGATAGTCAAAATAGAAGCGTGTATATAAAATACCTTAAGCACTCGCAGAATACACAACGGAATATCTCGAATTAAAGGAGTAGGTTTGCTACTACGAATGGTGTGTTGTCTTCTCTTAATTCCAAGCTACTTTATAGTCGCAGCAGAACTCACACCTACAATATCAAGGGCATACGAAGGTGGACGTAAAAGTAGGGTTGATAATTCATTTCCGTGTCACTATTTTGCAACCTTCGTAACACGTTCACAAGCTTACTCTCCAGGAACAGCGCACATAAAGAAGTTTCACTTGAATAATATTTGTTGAATGTTGCATAAATAATATTTTTGTTTTATGCAAATTCGCTGGCACGAATGGTAGAACATACACTATACACTAAACCCCAGCTACTCGATTATTGTCAGATAAAGTTAGAGGTAGTAGGCGCGGACAACGTGGAAGAGACGACGAAAAAAGATGGTTATTCCATGCTTGGCTTGAATTGTGGACGAGGCAGAAGAAAGATTTGCCTCGCCGTGTCGCCGTGTAACTCTCCCCTTCTGTCTTTACCAACGTTATATCCCTCTCTATTTTCGATTGCCTCGCCCTATCACAGATTCTGTAACGATACGCCTTCGCCGCATCACACGTTTTATAACGTTACGCATTCACCGTATCTCACATTTTACAAATTTCCTAATGGGTTCACCACTCTCCATGTACTAAAAAAAATTCACTTCAGGAATTTCAATGTATTTACATTTTAAAATATGAATTCTAAAGAAAGTGGTGTGTCAAAGTTTTACCTTGTACTTCTCCAGTCCAGATTTAGTGGAAGTAACAAACTAAGCAACGGTACTATACTATATCATAAAGCGACACGCGACACGTAGGTACCTACTTTGATTGTCTACAACAATTTTAAGAATAGCACAACAAAAAAGTGTAAGGAATGTTACCGACAGTGTACTTCTCAGCAATTTTCTGGAAAAATCAAAATTCAAGTCACCCTTGCTTTGGCCGTAATATTCTTATTGAAGTCAGTCCTCAAAATAAAGGAACCTATGAAGGTGAAGAATTTTTAAAAGATTAGTGCTTTTAAGCGAATGCCATCAAAACGTCCGTCGTCTCGTCCCAAAAAGTCATAAGTATGAACATATCACACGCATTTATGAAATTCAGTGACTGCAAAGCAAAAGGCAGACTTGTTTGCCTCAACGTTTGCACGAAACTCCACCCTTGATGCACAAGGAAAGACTCCACCAATATTGCCTAGGATCGCCACAACAGGAGGTCTGATGTCCTATGTAACACACATCTGGAATTTAACCCTGGAAAAACACGGAAAGCCTTCGATCGGGTGTGGCACCAATCACTCCTGGACAAGCTCTCAGCTTATGGCCATCCACCGACTCTACATACACTGTTGTCTAGTTTTTTAGATAAAAGGAGTATTCAGGTCGCTGTCGATGGTGTCTCATCCGAGACATTTGCCATCAATGCTGGTGTTCCGCAAGGTTCGGTTTTGTCTCCAACTTTGTTCCTGCTACACATAAATGACCTGCTAAAGCTTACTGAAAACCCCATTTACAGCTATGCAGACGATAGCAGTCTTGTACCATCCTTTTCTTCTGAACAAACCATTATCATCGGCCACTCTGGGACAACTAAGAAGACAACAGACTGACTCAATCAATCGAGACTTAAACAATTCTTGAATGGGGATCCAACAATCTTGTAACCTTCAATGCCAAAAAGACACAGACTGCTGTGTTCTCCCGGAGAAAAACTAAGACAAACTACCTTGACGTCATCATGGAGGGGGAAATCCTTTCTCCATCCTCCAATCTTTCGCTTCTTCGAATAACCGCAGGCACTAACTTTTCATGGGATGAGCATGTCCTAGGTCACGCCAAGTGTGCCTCTCAAAAACTGGGTGTACTTTTCCCTGCCAAAAAATATTTCAGCTCCCATCAGCTGCTTACCCTCTATAAAGCGCAAATCAGACCTACTCTGGAATATTGCTCTCACATTTGGAGTTCTGCTCCCAAGCATACTCTAGCGCTCTTAGACTCCATCCAGAACCGAGCTGTTAGACTTATTAACGACGAAACACTGACTCGTTCCCTTCACACCTTGGAACATAGGCGGATGGTAGGTGATCTCTCCCTTTTTTACCGATATTATCACGGAGGGTGTTTGACCGAACTGACAACTCTGATTCCCTCCAGCACCAGCTTTGTTCGTTCCACACGACGAGCTAGAAGCTCTCATCCATATGCTCTTCAACAGAGCACACCCAGAACCAGCATCTACCAAAATTCTTTCTTCTGGCATGTGATGAGCATCTGGAAATCCTTACCAACCGAATTATTCCCTGTTGGCTACAGTCTAAACATCTTCAAGAAAAGAGTCCAACGGTATCTTTCCTCCTCGCCGTTTCCGACTTAGGATATTATATGCAACGCCTTTGCAAGTGGACTGAAGCAAAAAAAAAAATCCGAAATTTTGCCACTAAAACCAAAGTCTTATTTTTTTAAATGTCTGTTAGGTTAATATAATAGATATGTTCTAGGGTTTAGGGTGGGACAACTGCCCCCCTCCCGTCGCCCTTGAATCTAAAAGCATGCTTCTTTCCTAGTCACTATCCTTTCCTTGCTTCTCTTAGTGCGTAACTAAGAACGAAGTCCTTTCATGCAACTCCAGGATGACGCGTTCTTGTAATCCCAAAACTGCTTGTTTTCCTTTTATTATTATCCTCAATAGTTCCTCTCTTATTCTCGTCTTATTTCTTTATTGTTTTTTGTTGCGTCACGCATACGCTGTCACTCATAAAGGTGCACACCCACTGGATAGGAGCCGGGTTGCATCACCTTCGTACAACTGCGTTTATTAACGATGGATCGAGACTGACGGACAAGAGCGAATTTGCCACGTATCGCAAAATTCGCTGTTAGGGTTAGTTGGGATAGTTATTACAGATTTAATTTCAAAACCAAAACTGCGAGATGGATAGTTCTGACAATGAACTTTTTTATATATTTTGTTTGGAGGAGAAGGAAGAGTGGAGAAAAAGACATGACAACACCGATAAAAATATAACTTCTGGGTGCATGATATAAATAAAAGGAGAACTGAACTAAAAGTTTACAGTAGCTTTTTGCCTACTTTAGGTTGTCCTATGACAAGTTGAAATTTGAGATTGCTGCAAGAGAATTATCCAAACAAACTACTCATTCTCGAAAGCCAGTTGAACCAGAAGAACGTCTGCGGTTTGATTGAGATATAAGTAAATGATATTAAATAACATACATTGTATTGGTGCTGCGTATTTACGCTGCGTCTACTATAAGCAGATGGACCGGGATTCATTGCATATTCATACTGGTGATGGTAGGTGTAGTAGTTCCTTGGTAGTAGAAAGCTGCGTCCCGGTGATGGGTAATAACACAGCCATACCTAGCTCCTCTTTCTCTTGCTGTAGTAGTAGTACTAATATTAATAATGATGACCGCCATTTCAGTATGGACCACAACGATATCGTGCTACCGAAAAATGAACTTGATACAAGTTCAAATTGTTTGTCCTTATATGGAAGCCTCCCGAAAATTACGAGTTTCCTTCAAGAAGCGCTTCATGCGAAAATTTCTCCAGAAAATTTCAATATGGTTGGTTTAAAAGAGCTGGCGTAGTCTAAAGTAGAGGACGCAGCATACTGCAAATATTGCGCGTTTTTACGCACATCTTCACAGCCTGTGGGCTATTTGGTGCAAGGATTTAAAAAATGGAAACGCGCCTTACAATATATCAGTAATCATAATGGCTTGGAATATCACAAAACTTCACTTTTGCATTACACCAACTTAAGGCAAATACACGATAATTAACAAAAATCTGTGGATGTTTTATTGGACCAAAATAAAATCAAAGAGGCTAAAGAAAATGTAGAGCGGTTGAAACCCATTATAAAAACTATAATATTGTGTGGAAAACCAGGTTTGGCATTACGCGGACATAGATCATAGATCATGGCCCAATTGATTTAGATATCTTACCCTCCAAAAATGAAGGAAATTTCAGGGCTCTCTTGTCATTCGCTGTACAATCTGGAGACAAAACTCTAGAAGATCATCTACGAACTGCCATGAAAAATGCACTGTATACAAGTTTTGTGGTTCAAAACGAAATTCTTGAAACCTGCGATTCTCTCTTGCAAGCGAAAGTAATAGAAGAAGTGAAAAATCGAAGTATTTTTCAGTCTTGGTTGATGAAACAACCGATGTTGCAACTATCGAGCAAATGTCTTTCTGTCTCAGGTATTTTGACGAAAACCAAATGAAGATTTGCGAAAATTGTTTGTGTTTTGTGCCTCTTATTTCTACAACTGCACAAAATATTTCACTGACAATTTTGAAAACTATTCAAGATCTGGGCCTGAACATCAAATATCTAAGAGGACAAGGGTACGATGGCGCTTGTGTTATGAGCGGAGAATTTGACCCAAGCTCTTATCACCGTACATCAACCTAATTTCTCAAGTACGTCTTTAATCTGCTCAAGGTACTGTAGCTCCTTTCCGCAGTTGCTGTTCTCACTGGTATTACTGCAACTATTCTGAGAAGCTCGTGTATGTTCGGAAACATATCTTTATTACATCTACTCAGCATTTCGATAACCGACCATTTGGTGTCTGTAAATTCACTCAGTTGCCTTTTCCACAGTAAATATTCAGCACGTATTGGTTCAGTATTTACAAAGGTAACATTTCCAAGTAAGTCATTTTCATAAAACTTGACCAATAGATCAAAATCATTTATGTTTCCTGAGCAGACAGATACCGAATCATATTATCATATTTCTATATTCCTCCCATTTTTGGATGCCATGATTACAGAAATTCAGAATAGGTTTTTAGTCCATAAAGATATTCCTTCCTTTACCAGTTTATAATAAACGAAAAACGAAAGTTACATTTCCGAACATACACGAGCTTCTCAGAATAGTTGCAGTAACACCAGTGAGAACAGCAACTGCGGAAAGGAGCTATAGTACCTTGAGAAGATTAAAGACGTACGCGAGAAATACAACAAGGGAAAATAGACTCACCTCTTTGGCCCTTATGAACATATATTTTAATATCGACATAAATATTGATGAGGTGCTCAACAAATTAGCCCAAAAAATCCGTCAGCGTCGAATAAATATTATATTGTGATTTATGTGTTGTTATTTGATAATATAATAATAATAAACAAATTTATACTATTTTGTATTTCATCGTCATGTTTCTAAAATCTTAATTCAAGTACCTAACATATTATATTAATAAAAGATTAAGAAACCACCTTATTTCAATCTAATAGAATTTGGAGACGTCACGACAATATAACTTTTTATGACCTAAGCCCCTCCCAGACCAAAATCCTAGATTCGCCACTGATGGAGAAAGCTCTGATTAATTACGTATTTTTCATCTCTTTCAGATGTCTTATTTGGAGCTATAATGGGAATGACAATATCCTATTGTGTTTACTACGCATATTACTGGTCAGAAGGCTTATCGGATGAACAAATAAGAAAATCCTTAGCAAATTTTTATTAAAACTTCTGTAGATATGGTGATTATTAATTGTTATATGGAAATTAATTGTCTTATTTGTATTTTCTATAACTTGTAAAACGTCTGGTCGGTATAAAATTTAATGAAAAATGTATACAAAAACTGAAAATTGTTTTACATAATAATTTATACATACTAATAAATATAGATACTGTAACTGAAAAATATTTCATGTTTGGGGCTCTGGACTAAATAGTAAAGCCCAGGCCCTATTTTCTCATAGAGCCTCATTCTCAGAGAAGCCCCCGAACTCGATCCGAGTGACATTACTAGCAGATGCTGTTAAAGAAAGGAAGAAAAGAAAGAAATCTACACAATACAAATAGAAGAGATTTTTTAAAACTTGAACTCGATTAATTTGAATTTGTTCTAACAACTTGGAGCAAATTTTAGAAAGGATGAATGCTACAAGTAAGCCATTACAAGTATTAGGTCTATTAGCCCCGGGAAAAAATTAGGAAAGTTCCATTCTTCACCTTTATAATCTACATTCTAAAACAAAGCTATTTTTTCACCTTTCTAAAAATTGGCAGGTAGGTATTTTTTATTGAAATGAAGGCAAATTTATAATATGTTTAGCCACGGAGACTCTGAATGTGAAAAATTAAATGAAACCATAGAAAATTATATTTTCCTATGACCACTCAAAAAAGCGTTGTTAGCGTGGCTAGAATGCGCCTTATATCACACGCGTTTTAAAAATGTCTTCAACACACGTGCTGAAAAGTAATTTCAACAGCCTACTTGAATAGATGGCCGATACTGTCAATGTGATAACATATTTGATTTAACATTTTGACTTGACAGTTGCAGATGACGGGACGAGTACTTTTCAACACATTTATTGAAAAGTGAATTTCAACACGCATGTGATATAAATAATCATTTTCTTAGCAATCTAAAGAATGCTTTTAGTGTGATTTTCATAGATGGTGGTGGAAAAAAGTGTATATTACTCATGTGAATGTGCGTTTTCAATCTCGTCCAACTCCTCCTGCTAAATAACCTTCTCGTTTGAAAACTAGTACTTTGAATACTTGTTATGTAATATACTATTTTAATAAATTACGGGTACAACGAAAGTCGTAAAATAAAATAATTTACTTTCCGGTTAATTATAGAACTAATTATATTAATAAAGAAAACATTGAATTAAAAACATGCTTTTTTACTGGATGAAGTACTGTTTTAGCGAAACTATTTTGAGTAACATTATACAGCCTAATGTGATAATGTTCCCCTAAGAATGCAACCACACAAATATCAGACGAGTTCGCTTGAAACCGGAGTTTCAGCTGTCGAGCGTTCATCGTTATCACTTAATGCCAAAAATCGTACTTCAATTTTTACATTAATATATGTACTTCAATTTTTACATTAAAATTATTAATTTCTTAGTAGCACTGGATTTTTTACAGTCTTATCATAACCGTGATATTCAATAGAATCTACGATGTATTTCCTAAAAACTCTACATTCAGTACCGCATTTCGTGCTTTCACATTTGATGCACTCAAACCAGCATCCGGAGCATCTCTCGTTCAGGCAATCGCAGATATCAAAACCAGTAGCAACATGTCTTCCTCTAGAAATTAAAAAATAAATCATCAACATAACAGGCAAACATTCTGACGTATAAAGCCGTTTTCTACTACAGCTAAACTAATTATTTTAAAAAGTTAATTCAAAGCGGACTATTAATTTTTGTTGCGGCTCGTTTTACAACATGGTTATTTCCAATGAATAAAGAAGAGGAAGGAAGGAGCAAAATACATATTGACATTTGACCGGAATGGTTCTTGCACATGGCGACCCAGCTTACCAGTGGCGTACCCTAAAACGATAGCGTAACAAAAAAATAAATACCTATACTAACTATATATCTATATAGTGTTGTTGTTTATTACTTGATCTCAAAAAAGTTATAAATTATAAATATTGCCAATATGTATATAAAAATACAAGGTGTGTTTTTCGCGGATCATATAAATATTTTAACTTCATGCTAGATACTTAAGGTATATTCGAAATATAAAAATTTAGTTTTCACTATAACATGCTCTTAAACATTAATTTTTTGGGAAAATATACCTGCTTTCCAGGTTAATAGGTAAAGTGAAGTTTTAAAGAAATAACATCACCAATTGACACTTATTCTAAATTACATGAATGGCTACATATTGTATTACATTAATGGTTACGACGTATGGAAAAAGCAGGACTTTTCCGAAAAAGAAACGCGATAACATTTTAGATCATCTATGTTGGGGTTTAGAACATTCGGCAAAATGCACTAAAACAGTTTTATCCACAATACCGAAACAGAATTATTGCACTTGACCCGCATTGGATTGTAGATAAAACTCCGTTTTAGATCATCAGCGAAATATAAAAATTTAGAGACTTTGAAACATTCTGTAATACCGTTGATAAATATTTTAAACAATAAGGCACCCAGATGGGATCCCTGTAGGACTTCAGAGGGATTATGAAAATGTTTAGATGTGAAATTATTTATTTTGACAACTTGATATCTATCTGTGAGGTAGCTCGCTACCCACTCATACAAACTTCCCCGAAGATCAGCTGTTCTTAGCTTCCCAAGCAATACCACATGATTGACCCTGCCAAACGCATGATACAAAGAATAACAAGTATGATATTGCGCACGCCACTATCAGCTGACTCGCTCCTGTCGACGTCACAGTGAGAGGTGCCGTCATTAAAATCCACCGGTTTACAAGGGGACTTTCATGATATTTTAAGCTTTGTTTATTTTGCGGTGTATTTTGTGGTGTTTTGTCAGCATTTTGTAGCATTTAAGTTGAATTTGGAGACTCTTTAGTGTAAAAAACTTAAACAAATCAGGTTATTAAAACTATTTTGAACTATTAGTTAGTGTGACTTTAGTAATAGTGACTTTGTGTGGAGAATAGTAACATTATTTTGTTGTTTTAAAAGCTATATGAGGTATAATAAATAATTAATTATTGAGCAAGTGATGACTCAGCATTAATTTTTTATTTTTAGCATTTTTAAGGTTAGTTATAAACTACACATATTAAAAATGCGTTGTGCTATAGCTGGTTGTCTGAGTGACAATCAGACAAAACGTGCTGACAAATAGGTAAGATTTCATGCTTCTCGCAAAGACAATATTGTTGAAAAACTGTACGTTACTGCTTGTTGCCGTAAAGACCAATTTAATACTAAAACCTCGAGAATTTGTTCAAAATATTTCAAGTCAGAAGACCATGAAATAAATTTGCAACATGAATTGTTGCAATACGAATCCAAAAAAGGACCTAAGCTAAAGCGCAATGCAGTACCTTCTCTTCATCTGCCAAAATCAAAAGATTTATCTGTAAACCAGGTAAAAAAAACAGGAGAGGCTTTCGAAGAGAGAATCGAAGAAGTTTGTGGAAGATATCATTATTGGATTACATATCTAGAGCATTGGATAATAAACAATTACTTGTAAGTATTTTTGTAGATCTGCGAAAGGCTTCAGCACTGATATTTTACCCAGTGATTGTGGTGTGCTGCAGGGCTCGGTTCTGGGGCCATTATTCTTTTCCCTATATATATTTAATTTAAGATGTGCAAGGCTTACGGCGCGGTACTTTACTTTTGCTGATGATACAGCTTTGGTATACACAGGTGGGGAAGTTAATGCATTAAATAGGCTTGTAAATGACGACCTAAAGTTGTATCTGAACTGGTTTTACAATAAATAAAAAATCAATACTGACAAAACAAAATGTCTGTATTTTAAACAGAAAAATAAACCAGTTCAAGACTTTCCTGTTACTATAAACGAAATGAAAATTGAAGAAGTGCAGCAAATAAAATATTTAGGACTCATAATTGATAACAACTGAAACTGGTCTGGACATATTGAGTATATTATATCTAAAATATTACCAATGATGCCTATGATATACAAATGCAGAAACTACCTGCCTCTTAAAACCAACCAATAATGCCTTCTTCGTTTCACATCTTAGATATTTATTATTAATTTTGATGTAAGTCTAATCTTAATTCTATCCAAATAATCCAAATTAAGGTATTAAATGTCTCTTTAATTACAATAGATTAACCAGCACACATACTTTATCAGGTCCAAAAATGACTCTAGTTTTAGAATAGGAACAAATTAAACTTATGCATAAAATAGTTTATGAAAAACAAATTTATAATCTTACCATTGTTGTTGTGATATAAGTAAATATAGCACTAAGTAGGTCCCAAAATAACATTTACAAAATAATAACTAATACAAATATAGGCCTAAATAACCCGTATGTGCAAGCATGTAAATCGTACAATGGAGTACCGGAAAATATTAGAAATATTATTAATTATTTTCTTTATAAATTGATAAATGGTTACATTGATAGTAAGGAGTTTTTAAAAAGAATCCTTTTTACAGTTGGTCAGGCAAATATGAGATGTACAGATTTGTTATTTATGTATGCACCTAGAACTAATCTTTAGAAAATGTCTCCATTGATAAGGCTGTGTAATAATTTTAATAAGTATTGTAGTAATTGTAGTATTGTATTTCAGTTGAAGTGTTTAAAAACAAATAAAAGGAGAAATAGATATAAGGATATGTTCCTAGTTTGTAGGCTTAGTTTTTAGTTTGATTGTATCTATTATTGGCTTTGTAAAAGTTGTTGATCCAAGAATAAATAAATAAATAAATTATAATGTTCTATAAAACTATATAAGTGGTATCTAAATATTAGTTAGAACCTCTCCGACACAAAAGTTGTAATTAGTATACTTGAGGCCAGAGCTTGAAGCACTGATTAGGGATTTATGTATTTATTGTATTGTAATAATGAGTTGTATTAAATAAATGTTATCAAAAAAAATTGTCTAAAAAGCCTCGTTTTATTTTTTTGTCATTTTTAAATAAATACAATTCCGATATGAGAAGATAAATAAGTAGATCTTTCCATCTGTGAAACAAAAGCAATCACTACATCTTCCCTTATAATATCAACTATATATCTATTATAATACCTAATATTTCTTTATGTTCCCTGCTATAATTATCTACAATGAAGTGTATATAGTAGCAACTCTGCTGAAATGTCAATTAACAAGATTTTAAATTATTCTATCAATTTCTTTTGATAATAGCTTTGTTGCTAAAGATTTGTGTCTTATTTATAAAATTTCTAAGCATGATATCTCTAATATGTGCATTTCATATATTGAACATTATTTCTAAATTTTGGTTCATATTGATTATTTATTTAGTTTATTAACAAATCTATAATAAAATACCTTTCAGTAACCTAAATAGACCCAAAACAGTGATATATTAATAGCATTTTTATTCAAATGACTAATAATGGCCATTTAAATGTAATCGATATAACAGTTCTTACGGCAACTATTTAAAATCACTCTCATTGTGACGGAATGCGCGAACTCGACCGAATTGGTCACTCGGGAATATCATACCTGTTATTCTTTGTATCATGTGTCAAACGCCTTAGAGAAATCAGTGTAGATAGGGTGAACCTCCCCACCCCCATCGCCGACTTCCGAACAAAGGTAATTCAATATAATTCTGTGGACCTCTTGTTAAAAAAACATACTACTCATCCACGTTTGTTAAACTCATTATAGAACTTAAGTAACCAGCAACTATTTTTTCAAAAAGTTTGGGAATAATACTAAGGTTACATATGGGCACCGAATATTAACTAACGATAAGAAGGCCCACTCAACGGCGGCAACTTTGATGTGCGTTTTCAGCGAGCGCTACAAAGGAATCGTCGTTTATTTTCTTCGTTGCCTGGTAACGATCGGCGAACTCAGCCGCACACGGGTTGAATTTAAATAAAAGCTGGCCATAAACGATAATTTCGTTTGCGGTATATTTAATCAAATTTATGAAGAAATTATTTATAGCACTCTAGTACTCTAGCTGGCTTTGAAAAAAACACAATTGATATCTTTTGAATTGTTTGCAGCGCCCTGTCAAACTTACGTTATTGTTTTTTATTATTATCACCAAATAAATATTTTGATAAAGTTTGTATTCAACTGGCTGTTTCAAAAATCTATTAACGTTTTTAATTAGTTATTATTGATAACAATACTCAAGGTGTGTAATAATTAAGAGATTTTGATTTTGTGTTAATGATTTCACCATATTTCCGAATACAAATATTCTGACAAAACGATGAGCTGGTCTATGGCCGCCGCGTCAAAGGTCGCCTGCCAACATGATTGTTTTATTTGTATCATGGCCTGCCGATATTCTGTTAGTTTTCGCGCGGGGAAGGAGACACCGTTGACATGCCGATGCGATGCCGCCGCGGAGAGTGATCCTTCTTATCATATAGTTTGACCAAATACATAATAAAAAGATAAAAAACTGTACTAAACTGCTAACGTGCTAACACTCCGTTGAGGTTATGTGTTGGTGTTATACCTAATTGTGCAACAACTGAAGCCAGATTATCAGAATATGGCGCGTCGAAAAGAGGATTCATTATTGGTTAAATTTGCAACGTGCGCAGTTTTCCCTGCTGCTGTCTTTTTTGAGCATTTATGTTTCTCTGTTTTTTGCTTCATATGTTGTACTGAAAGTATTTTCAAAATGGTTTTATGTCTCTTAAATTACCCTTAACGCAACGCATTATTAAATTGGAATTTTAAAAACTATATCTGTTTTAAAGTCGTCGGTACGGGTGGGCAAGAAATTGAACAATTGATTAAACGCTTAATATTTTAGCAAATAACTGAATAATCGATTAATCGAAATAACCGATTAATCGATATTTTCTGAAATATTAATCAATAAGTCGATTAATCGGTTATTGCTTAAAAGTTAATCGAATAATCGATTATTTTCGCCCACCCCTAATCCCATAATGTTGTAGTAAGTGAAACTGAAGCTGAAATTTCGGTAGAAACATTATTGCTGATGCAAGACTATAAATATAGGTAATAAATACTTTGGCTGAATCAGTAGATAAAATTTATAGTTTAGTTTTAACCCTTAACTACGGAGGTGCGATGTTCGGAGCATAAACTCGGACGTGCCGTCTGGCAGACTACTGCAGATATTGCGGCATAAAGCCCTAATAATTTTGTAACTACTACTTCTAAATAATCTTTTAAGTTTTAGGAAGTACTTTAATAAATAGTTTCTTAGAACACGTACCAATTTTATAATCACAAAGCCAGTTCTTTTCGGTATGCTTCAACTCGAGGGCGGTTAAAATGAAAAAACTGCACTGCTATAATTTGAGTGTATTTATTACATAAAAACACTTTAAAAAGTAGTGAAAAAACTAGGAAGAAATAATGCACAACGAATACTTAAAACTAAAATATTTCAGCAGTGCAGTTCACGCTGGCCTGCCTCATACACTATAAACATACCAACCGGCGCCCGGCGCCGGCGTTTTGCATTTGAAGTCACGCGGTTTTTCTTTCTTGGAAATAATAATTGACATATTTCTTTTCTAATATATCTCGATTTATTAGTGACTCGTCATCTTCACTTTCATCACTACTCTCCGCTGATTGTTCTGAGGTGCTATAATCAGAATTCTCGCAATCCTCGTCAGGGACATTGTCAATATCACTAGCAGCATCACCGTCTGCTTCGTATATCACTTTCGAAGTGTTTCTTCACAGTTTACATCACTAAAGCGAACTGGTTTTGCTGGTCAGGCCATATTTGTGCGAACATTTTCCGACCGATTTTATTACGTATACCCGGACGTGCCGTCTACCAAACTGCTTCACGAGAAGATCTCTAAGGAACTGACCTGTTTCAAGTCTTAGATATCTGATATTTTTTGTACTGGTCAACCACCAAACCCGCCAGGAATACATGAGGTAACGGCCTTGTGAACGTTACCGTTTTTGACAAATGAAGGTATTTCGTTTTCACACCGCCTCTCAGACGGCACCTCCGTAGTTAAGGGTTAATTTGTAAATATGGCTTTGATATTACCACAGATTAAGAATCTGTGATATTACTTTGGGAGAGTTAGAATATAAGCAAATGTGTTTGAGAATGAAATGCCGTCACTTTTCATTGCATTGGAACAACAGCTGCACTGATGCTTCTATATTTTTTACTAGTTTGGTTCCTATTAGAATAATTTTTAAAAATAGCGATAACTCTGAAATACTTGTATGGCAAAATTGCAGGCCCTCATCAACGCGTTTCTGTCGTCCACTTAACATACATTTTGCTCGTGAGACTCCTGAATTAACCGTTGCAAAAACAAAATTTGGATCATCGAATTAAAAATTTAAAACCCTTTTTTTACAACGGAGGAGCCCTTAATTTTCAAAATAATTTTTTAAAACGGTTTAAGAACATACAAATAATTTTTATACAGGATTTTTATCGTTAGGGATAATTGATACACCCTATATATATAAATATAGATGATGAGCCAAAAATTCAACAATTATTTGTCTAAAACACGATATATTAAACGTGTAATACTTAATATTTTTATGTCTTATTTCTGGTAAACCTTATTATGGCCAGGTTTCCTAGAAATTCGACCAGTGTGCGCCGGGTCCAAAGGTCGCATGCCAGTATCATGCGAGTTTTCGCGCGGGGAAGGAGGTACCGCCGCGGAGAGTGAATCTTCTTATCGTTAGTTAATATTCGGTGATATGGGTCTATAGTTGCAGATATCCGCCTTATTTCAAGTTTTAAAAATAGGTTTAAGGTAGCAAAATTTCCAGAAGTCTGGAAATATACTTGAGGAAAGTGATTTATTAAAAATAATAAAAAGTGGACGAGAGATAACAAAACTACCAACTTTTAAGGTGCGCGTCCACTTGTTCGTACCGGACGAATCGGCCGCACCTTACGCATCTCATTATTTAATTCTTTTCCATGGTTTAAATATAAATGCGTCCACTGAGCCACAACGGCCGCATCGGACTGCCGGAATGCGGCTACGTATTTTCGATAGAGAATTCAAAGCCGGGCCGGTCGGTGCGTGCGGCTGACGTAATCAGTAAATTCGTACAAATGGACGCATTTTATGGGCGGATTTTGAGGAATCGTTTACTGTAACTGGCTATCCCGGGGTATTATTATGGCTTTGCATGGTCCACCGCTTGCTTCGCTCGCTACGAGGGCTCAGTCAACAAGAACTATCCAAGTGCTAACTAAAACTAAACCAAGGCTAACCCAAAATTAAGAAAAAAGGTAAATTAATAAAAAAATTGAGCGAGTCTGCTAGTACTCGAGACAATGTGTAAATATATCCTATATCGACATCATCGACATGAAAATCTAAGGCCACATTAGGCCGCGTGACGCCTGAATATAGGCAACCACTTATTTGGAATTGGTTGCCTGACGTTACAAAGAACATGTTTTACACTAATGGTTACAGACAGCCTGCAAAACACATTCCCGTCACAGATACCGCCTGACGTGCGTTACATTTTTAACGTTTACATTAGAATGTCTAATATTACACTTCACGCATAGCTCTCCGCTCGCTACAGGGGCGCAACGAACAAAAACTAACCAAAACTAACCCAAGGCATGCCCAAAATCAAGAAAAAAAAAACTTTTACAAATATAACCTCAAGAATATAAAAAAATAGGATTAAAACTAACCGTAAAAATCAACGCGAGCGAAGCCGCGGGTAAAAGCTAAAAGCGTTGGCTGAGAATAAAAGTGTCCTATGTTCTAGGTATGCACGGAGTGAATGGCGTGAGCATCCCGATCGCGCCTATTGTTTTAAACGTCTGGGCATCTGAATAATAGTTTTGACAGTTCGTTTAATTTAAAATAATAATATGCTTTTTTAACGTCTAAAATCCGTTTAAAAACGATTTTAAATGGTAAATTTGTATAAAAATCCGAAAATTCGGACTTTTTAAGGACGATTTCGGCTTCGGATGAATTTGTCGTGGATTTTGAAGCGAAAATTTATTTTTTCTTCAAACGTCAGTAAATCCGTCATTACTCGACTGTGTAGGCGGCCGTGAAGTTTCGTTTTTCCTCCGCCGGAGCTTTACTTTTCACTTTTCCGCCGGCGGAGGTAAAAGTGTTACCATAGCAACATAGATACAATACAAACAGACAACAAAATAAGCGTCATCAACTCAAGATTTATTAAACTACAATTTGTATTTATCACTCAATTTGTGACTGCATTTCTAAAAATCACTAATTTAGGAACAAACTGGTTATTATTTAATCGAACTTACTCAATAACTGCTTATCAATATGGAATTAAAACGCAATCGGAGACGCAATCTTAAAAAATAATTATTGTTGACAGTGTCCACTGACAGCTTTATGTTAATATTCACCGACACCGGTCTAAGCAAGGCCACCTACGACCGTGGTCTAAGCCGCCTTGCGAACCCATTTATCTTTAATAATAATTAGATATTATTACTATTAAAAAGAGATGTTTTTGCATTAATTTGTCGACATTTGAAGAAAAAACAGCATATTTTATTTGGAGGAAAAGTTACTTTTCATGGCTTGCTCTCTATTACCAGCCTCACTCCGTTCGGCTGTTAAACACGAGCGCGCCATGAAAAGTATCACTTTTCCTCCATATAAAATAATATACTATTAAATCAACCGTCCATTAAAAAAACCAAACTTTGAAAATTTTAGAAGAGGGCCTTGACTGAATATTGTTTTAAAAGTATGAGCATCTGAATAATACTTTTGACGGTTTGTCATACGTGTCATATGTACGTTTTGTAATTTTTAAACAATAAAAATGGAAATGGACGATGCAAAACTAATTGTTTTAGTACAGCAATATGAAGAGTTGTATGACTTGCGAAATAGCAACTATAGTAACCAACAGAGGCGAAAGAATATTTGGCATGAAATAGGAAAATTAATGAAACAAAATAGTAAGTAACTGTTTATATTATAGTATAAGTAGAGCAGTTATGTTTGATTTAATTTTAAATTTCAATAGACAGTTTTTTTACATGAATATACGCCCTTCGCGTACTTTTTTCAGTTGCCAGGGAATAGAGCCAACTTCTGAATTGAAATATATTTTAAATTGGTCCCTGATTTCAAGTGCTTTATTTGCAGCATTTCCACCAATTCCTTGTAGGTTGGTAATACCTCTTGGGGAAGGGCGGTTTATATCATTATTAGTCCAGTGGCATATATCGTCTTGTAAGAAATTGTCCAAGCAACAACTTGCTAGAACAATAGTATTTACATGTTCCGGTAACATGTTTAATTTTCTTTCAAATATTCTAAATCGTTGCACTAAGAGGCCAAAGCTGTTTTCAGACACATTTCTTGCTCTGCTTAAACGGTAGTTGTATATACGCTTTTCTTCGTTCTCTTCGATCTGAGTACCAGAATAAGGTCTCATCAAATACGTTGTAAGGGGAAAAGCTTCATCCCCAATTATCACATGAGGTAAAATTATATCACTCTCTGGGAGTTGTTTACTGGATGGCACATTAAAGAGATTGCTTTTTAAACGTCTACCCAAGTTGGAATTTGCAAAAATACCACCATCGGAATTTTTTCCAAAAGCGCCCACATCAACTGCAATAAATTTGCAGTTAACGTCAACTAGTGCTAAAAGTACAACACTGAACATCTTTTTGTAACAAAAAAAATTTGATCCACTTTTTGGCGGTGCACGAATATGGATATGTTTTCCATCGATAGCTCCAATTAAATTAGGAAAGTTCCACTTTTCAAAAAAAGTTTTTTCTATATTAGTCCAGATTTCTTGAGTAGGTTGCGGCATTACATTTGGTTGCAATAATTTCCAAATGGCTTTGCAAGTAGAATATACAATTTGACGGATGGTTTTCTCCCCCATGCGATAACTGAACGCCAGCGATCGATATGAATTTCCAGTTGCCAGAAACCTAAAAAATAATATAATTTTTGTTATTGCTAATTACCTAAGTAATGCCATAAGAATGTTCATATTTTTGAAGTGAAAACTTCTTAGGCGCGTTTTGCGTTTTTTTTTGCGGGGGTCGAATGAGACCGAGCCGTTACGCGTCACGCTCAGTTATGTAACGTAACGCTCCTTTTACTGGCATGTTCCCGTATAGGTAGAGGGCTGAAATTTTCAGGGGATGTAGCCGGGGTAAATAGAAGATCCTGGACGAAAACGGGACCCAGTACCTCCCCCCGTTTGGCCTAAATAGATTTAAATAATTAATTTCGGGAGAACGGGAAGAGGTACAGGGTCGAAATTTTTATGGTAGGTGCGCCCCATGGGGGGGGCCACCTTAGGCCATACGGGGGGACCGGGGCTCAAATTTAAGGATTTTTTTGTGGGGAAACCGTTTTTCGCCCGTATCTCTGCAACAAATTTTTCATGCTCCAATATGACTTCGGCTCCCATTTGATTTTTTTTATTTCGATTTCGAACTAAAAATAGTATTTATTATGTAGTTTTTTTTATTCAGATTTAAATTAAGTTTTTCTATTATTTATAAATTTACATTCATTTTAATACAAAAATAACAGATTATTGAAAAACGAGAAAAGAAACACGAAATAAGTTAAAAAAAAATTGTACCAAAACATAAATTAGTAAAAATAAAATAATATTTAAATTAACAGAAATACGCTAAGGTTAACGTTACCACTTTTCTTCGAAAAAAGTTTGCATATATAAGAGTAAACCCAGCCAGATTTGGGACTATTTACTAACCACTCACGGAGGACTTTTTCGCCGTTTACTTTAACTTTGTAAAATGCTGAACATTGTAAGTGCCTGTTTATTTTTACCGTCAAATTGTTTCGCACACCCACTTATTTTGTCTATATTTTGTTTTTATATGTTTTTAGTAAAATGTTCCTGAAAATCCAAGCTTATATTCTTCGGCCAGCCTACAAGACCAAGGGGTGGATTTCTGAAGTACTGATGTCACCAGCGTCAGTGTGTTTTTGTTTTTCGATCAACCTTGTGAGACTATTACTAGTTGCTTCTTCATACACTGAACTAGACGTTTCTTTCAACACATGATGGTTTTCTTGCGCCGTATGTCAACATTTAATTTTTCTCCTTTTTTTTTTCATTCTCCCTTAATTTATTATCCGCTTATTATTCTAACCCAAACTACCACTTTTATACTTGCAACTCATCGTACTTATAATCTGAAATTAAAAACAAAAATAAAAATGTTATCTATTAATTTACTTTAAACTTCAAGACAGTAACAAATAAATTACAAAAAAATCTATTAATTACATAGAAAGTATACCTATATAACTTACCTTAAACATTGTTCACACGTCACTTTAAAAGTGAATAAGAATAAATAAGAATAAAAATAAAAATGTACTACCTATATTTTTTCCCCACATGAGGAAATGTATATTTAAAAAAAAATTATAACTATGTAGTTTTTATGTTGCAAATTTTGGGCCTCACTTGCCCTAGGCCCGGGCCTAATGGGCCTAATGGTAAAAAAGGCCCTGAACGAAGGCTCGGATCGAAATTCTGACAAACGATTACCCCGCTTATTGAAGTTTTCACTTCTGTCGTGCGGTCTTAAGCACACACCATATTTTTTATTATCATAATAAATATGTATGTTGGTATCTTAGACGGGTTTTGTATTGCAGGTGATGCTTGCCGAGAAAGATGGTCTAGAATTCGCGACAAGTACAAAAAAGCATCGCGACTACGTGTCACGAAAAGTGGACAAGGAGTTTCAAATTTAAAAAAACCGAAATTTGATGAGGAACTAAAATTTTTACAGCCGTATATAAATGATGAAGAAAACAGATCCTCAAATATTTCTTCCCCACAGAGTGTTATAGAGATTAACGAAGATTCAGAACGTGAGGATTCAGAAAATCACGAACCATTGTTAAATTCCAGTTCCCTTGATAACAGCAAGGTCACACCATCATCTACCATTAATAAACCACACGTTGAACGAAAACGTGTTTCTAGCAGTGGCAACTGTTCAGTGGAAAACCCTAGTGCCGCATATGTGCTGCAAAACTATTTGGATTCTAAAAAAGACGTTTGGCACCAGAAGAAGTATTACTACAAGTTTTTTTTTATCAATGGCAACTACAGTTAAAACGTTCCCTATAATGGATCAGGTTGAAATAAAAAATAAAGTTTTCCAGTTGGTTAATGATGTGGAATCTCGTATCGCAATGTCCATGTCTTCGCAAAGCCCTTCGCCATTGCCAAATAGACAATCTTTTCAATCCACTCACGTACCATCGCAACAGATCCCCCGATCAAATGCATACAGCAGCACCCTACAACCTTCAAACCGAATATTTTCAGAACAATCGCAAAGTTTCGTTACATTGCAACCTTTGCAAAGTATACCAGCAAATCAGCAATTAGTTGGATACAATTTCGATGATAGCTCGAGCATCGAAACGGACGCAGAGTCTTACAGACCTATATAAAAATTATGTTTTTCCTATTAATATGACATTGTAACATGAGGTTGAGAATAAAGATAAAAATTACTACTAAAATTATTATTATTTGTAGCTTTAGAAAGCGTCTCTTACCTTATTGTAATTGCTAGTCTCTCCATGGGTCCTATTGGTTGTCTAAATTTTGTATATTTCTTCTGCAAAATTGGCCGGATTATATGTAGAAGCGACATAAATTTTGCGTAACCCATTCTAAAATAGGCAAAACACTTTTCATCATCATCTACTAAGTCAGGGAAGAATGTATGAAATTCGCCATATTGTTTTCGTTTTTTACATATATTATGCACCCAGAATCTATGACGCCGTGGTCTGCATTTAGTTCGTGCTTTTTCTTCTTCATCTGACAATAACGTAGCGATCAACACTATTTCTTCTCCAGAAGAACTCATTGTTCTACCAACAAATAAAAATTACTAATCTAGTATTTTAATTTTATAACCTGTCATCCAGTCAGTCAATGCCAATGCGATCCGATGCGGGTAAGTGGACGAATTGATTACAAAAATCCGATTCGATTCATGCGGCCGATACGTCCGGTACGAACAAGTGGACGCGCACCTTTAAGACCACACACGCGGAATGCCATCTGGTCCATGGCCCTTATTTATGTCAATTTTAGTCCGCACCTCATAAATAGTTCATATGGAAATTGTAATATTATTGTAGATTAGATATGTGTTAATTCATATAGTGTTTAATCAGATATTTAGTGATAAAAATGTGTATTTTGGACTAAAGAAGCAAAGTAAACATAGTTAGCTGTGCAGCTTCTGACCTTTCTAAAACCCCAACAAATTCAGAACTTGGAATAGCATTCCATCTGTAGGTAGGTACTTTACCCCTTATTTTTCTGTTTTTTTACCATTTAATAAAGCAAAATTATAAATTGTCTAATTGTTAACAAATGAAAACAGATCTAATAATGGGCGTACCCGTAAAAAATTTAGCATTAAAAATCAATTTTTGCAAGAATATTGGATAGTGCTAAAAGTAATACTTTTGTTTTATGCTTAACATGTTAAAGTTTGTTCTGTCAATAAAATGCTAAAATTAGTTATTTGAATATATTTCGGCATTTGAAATGTAAAAATAAGCAAAATATGGTTAGATAATAGTGGGTAGTGGGTATGTTTTCTATAATTTGTTCTTAACAAATATTGGCAGCAGCGCAGTGTTATCGTTCTAATATTTCACTTCACGCATGGCTCTCCGCTCGCTCCAGGGGCGCAACCAAACAAAACTAACTCAAACTAACTTAAGGCACGCCCAAAATCAAGAAAAAACAACCTTGGAAAAATAAATGAATTAGCACGGGAAGGCTCAAAATTGGTGTATCTAGACACGTGCTAATTCAAATATTTTTCTAAAGTTGTTTTTTTCTTGATTTTGGGCATGCCTTTGGTTAGTTTTGGTTGGTTGCGCCCCGGAGCCAGCGTAGCGAGCGGCGCACAGTGTTCGGAATGACGATATTTAGGAGCTCATTTGGGCGAAAACCAAACTTCTCAGATTATCAAGAAAACATGTTATCAGTATAGCTAGACAGTTATTCGACTTAAGTCCGGACCAGTCGAAGGATTCCTGGTTGCGTAATTGCCGAGCCACAGCATCAAGTAGGCGAAAGTGAAAACACCCGATTGTGACAATCTGCCACCGTCATAGATTGTTTATCTTAACGTCAATATTATGCATGTTTAAGTGAATGTTTCGACAAAATAGTTGTATTATCCTATATCCTGAGTCATTCAAGTAAGTTATAAATATTTTTTGTGAAAATAGAATGTAATCGTAATTTAAAAAATATAAATTTTATAAATCACGACAAAAAAATCGTTTATTTGTTAAAGTTTTTGTTTTGACAGATAAGAAAAAAAAAAGTCCCATTTGTACCGTTTTAATTTAATTTTTTTTTTGGAAGATATCCAAATTCCTTTGAAATGACACTAGTCACTAAGTGCGCATAGGTGCGCGTGCGCTTTTATCGGTATTTTTTTGTTAATAGGTATCCCAATGGCCGTAACACGATTGCAGCTATTTGAGCTTTTGCTGGACAACCAACTTATCGCTAAAGCCAATACAATAAAAGTAAGGAATAAAATGGTTGACTACGTCACTTCAAGGCTTGCAGCTATCCCAGAAGATAATGTTAGTGTTAAAATATCCTTATTTTCCATGCACCTTTTAGGCCGTTGGAAGGCATGCGGCCGAAAAAAAAATAACTTTTTGTCGTCAAACAAGGAATGGCTGCAAAAGGAGCTATTTCAAAGCAACCAACATAATGAGGTCGAGACACCATTATTTAGACCTGGACCAAGTTTACGTCGAGACTTTTCCACTGCGAGCGTAGCAACAAAGAAGAGGCGGACAAAATTGCTAGTTGCGGATCATTCTCCTGAAGAATTAGTGTATGCAGCTCGCACTAGCTTTACAAAACAAGGCAAAAGAAATTTAGCAAGTGCAATAAAACGAGCAACAACATCCAGCCCTCGATCCCTACGTGCGATTACTCCTTTATTCAAACAACGGTGCGATTAAACAAATAAAGGCTCCCAAAAAAATCATACGGCCTTACACACCCGAAGAAGCATTGGCATTAATTATTAACGCGAATCTGTCTACTTATCAATATAAACAAATTCGGTTAGAGGTAAAAAAACGATATTGCGACATATATCCTTCATATGATAGGGTATTAAATGCTAAAAAAGACTGCTATCCCAACGACATAAAAATCACCGAAACTATGGGCGAAGTAAAACTTCAAAGTTTACTTAATCACTCTGTCCAACGACTAATAAAACATCAAGATGAAGTGATGACCCGCATTAACGAGTTGGCAAGATTAGAACTAAAATCCAAGTGGGGTTTTGACGGGAGTTCTAGTCACTCCATGTACAAACAAAAATTTCAAGAGGACTCAGACGCAGCAGATTCAGATATGCTTTTGACATCGATTGTGCCTTTACAATTGACAGCTAACTTTAAGGGCTCTGTAAAAATCATTTGGCAAAACCCTCGTCCTTCCTCCACCCGTTTCTGCATTCCTATTCGATTCCAATACATAAAAGAAAGTCAAGATATTATCAAGAAAGAAAGTGCATATATTAAACATCAAATTTCAGATCTTAAACCGACAAGCATAAATACCAGGGGACAGTACTTCAATGTTCACCATGTTCTGATGCAGACAATGCTTGATGGGAAAGTGGCCAATGCACTGTCCGATAATAGGTCATCACAGTCCTGCTACATATGCCTGGCTACCCCTAATCAAATGAATGACATCAATGCTGTGCTCAGGAGGCCTTGTAGGACAGATGTATTTTCCTATGGTTTATCGACCCTGCATGCACACATTAGGCTGTTTGAATGTATCCTGCATATATCGTACCGTTTGGAGACCAAAACATGGCGAGTACAAGCAAACGACAAGGCTGCAGTTGAAGAAAAAAAGCGTATCGTTATCGAACAGTTTCGTAAAAATACTGGGCTGCTCGTCGATGTTGTCAAGCAAGAAAGTGGCAGTACGAACGATGGCAATACCGCGAGGCGGTTTTTTGAAGAGCCAAAAGTAGCGGCCGAAATCACGGGAGTAGACGAGAATCTAATTATTAAATTCTCTATAATACTTCAAGCATTAACTTGTGGATATAAATTACGAACTGAGTTCTTCCGAAGATATGCTCACGATACGGCCAGACTCTTCGTCGATTTATACCCCTGGTACAAGATGCCTTCAAGTGTCCATAAACTGCTTATTCACGGGGCTGACGTTATGGACACACTTTTGCTTCCAATTGGCCAGTTGAGCGAAGAAGCTTTGGAAGCAAGGCACAAAGATTGTCGACGGTATCGGGAACGCATATTGCATATTTATGAGAATCAACATTTAGGTTAAAACTGAAAATTACATTTAACAGTTTTTAGACAATTTTGCCTGGAATGTATAATTTGATTCAAAATTACGATTTTGTGATATCAGCACCCTTTGTAACTGAATAACACTTGTTCAAAACACTTGTTCATATAGGTATACCTTGTTTAACTATTTAAAGTTTATGAAATACATTACAGGTTTATCAAATACATTATAGTTTTACCTCTGTTTGTGATTACAAAATTTAATTCTTTAGCGCATTTCCATAATTTTGAATTGATCTAGAAAAACACTTAAATATTTTTCGTGATTTTTGTTAAATTTTCTCTTTTTTAAAACCCTTTAAACTGGTTTTTGCTAAACTTGTGCTACTGATTATTCCTAGGATTATTACACAATCAATAAAAATCTCAAAAATTGTTTTTTATTAGGCCAAATATAAAACTTAAAAAAAAACTGCACTATAATTTGTTTACGACCCTGTATTTATAAATTAATGTATTACAAATTTAGTTAGCCAATTCAAAATCCAGTTTTTAGCACTTATAGCCCATAAAATATTCTCTATATTTGTATACAATAGAATCTGAATATCATTTAAATTTTTCGAAATGTTTAACCATAATAATGACCCAAAAATTTGTCGTATGCGTTTCAAATGTTCACAGTTTATTTCAAAATCTACTTTAATTTACAAAATTAGGTTTAGATCGTCTAAATAACTCCAATTTGTTAAATTAAAATCATAACAGGGATATTTTAATAAAAAAATTCTAATGAGCTTGTAATATCGTCATTACGAACACTGTGCGGCGGACCATACGTGAAGTGAAATATTAGAACGATAACACTGTGCTGCTGCCAATATTTGTTACTAACAAATTATAGAAACAATTTTATTAAGCTGCCGCCGCCGTGGCGGACTATTGTTACATTTCACCTATATAAACACGCTAAAAGTTAATTTTTCAAAAATCTCTTATAATAGCGACAACCCATTTTCTAAATAATTACCTACCTATTTTTTTAATAAGAAGCACACTTCAAAACTAACCCACTATTATCTAACCATATTTTGCTTACTTCTGCATTTCAGATGCCCAAATAAGTAAGTAGGTATATTGAAATAACTAATTTTAACATTTTATTGGCAGTATAAACATTAACATGTCAAGTATAAAAAAAAAGTATTACTTTTAGCACTGTCCAATATTCTTGCAAGAATTGATTTTTAATGCTACTTTTTACAGGTACGCCCATGATTAGATCTGTCACCTATTTGTTGACAATTAGACAATTTATAATTTTGCTTTATTAAATGGTAAAAA
>MU182706.1:510-24829 GCA_016904865.1 Pissodes strobi
GGGGGGGGGGGGGAATTCATAACTTTCTCCAGAAAAGTGTGCAAAATTTGAAAATCGGTGTACAAAATTTGCCGATTCCAGTGGCATCAAAATTTTTCAATTTAGTAACAGACTGGGGGGGAACGGTCAAGTTTGTCCCCCGTATAAAAAACAGCTGTAGTTTTCCTTGTGTGTGTGTGTGCAAAATTGTGCAAAATGCGTGCAAAATTATGCTTCATTTACTTTTCAAATTTCTTTAATATGGGGGGCAAACTTGACCGACCCGGCGATTACCACGAAGACATGAACGCAGATGTTTTTGTGGAATATTTTTATTAGATACTGGACCTTAATCCTCTCCAGTGAGTTATCATCTTGGACAACGGTAGTTACCACTCCAGGAAACTTGAAAAACCACCAACTTCTTCTTAGAGAAAAATTATTTATCCGATGGCTGATTATTCAACATCAATACAGGCTCGGGATTCATTTTTAAATGAAAAACTAATTATATTTTGATAAAAAAATTATGCATTTTCACGCTGGTAAGGGAGTGTATTGAAACTTTCAATGTTAATATTGAATGCGAGAACCCTCAGAGCATAACAATAATTTGCCATTTTGCTAGCACCTGAATACCCAAAAATGCAGCCGAAGTCTCTGTAGCAAGAGATCTGTTGTTGTTTTCATACACAATTTGTGTAGGAGTTGTTTGATAAATAAACTTAATAAGCTTTGTTTTGTCTACATTGAATAAAAGGTTAGTAGAAGTAAACTATTTTTCCAAGACATTGAGAGTATTTAATATTTTTTCTGATTCAGAATCACTTGGGTTAAGGGAAAACACCACAGATGTGTCATCAGCACACTGAATTGTGTTCGGAATTATCGAAGGTAATTCATTGGTATAAATTATTTAGAGCAATGGCCCCAGGATTGAGCCCTGGGAAACACCCCTCTTGACCAATTCGGTATTGGACATAAGAAATTTACTATTTTTGTTTGACGAAATAACAAGCTGCATTCCATATTTTGCTAATTTTAAAAGAAGAACCCTATGATCTACATTGTCAAACGCCTTCTACAAGTGAAGGAATATAGCAACTGTAGATTTACTACAATTTAGATATTCAAGTACTTGGCTGAGAGCCGGAAATATTGCTCTAACAGTAGATTTTTTGCGTTGAAAACCGTTTTGGTAGTCAGAGAGTAAGTTTTCTGTTTCCATAAATGAAATTATTATTTCACTAATTACTTTCTCAAAAATTTTGCTTGTTTAAAAGCGCTATTGGTCTATAGTTTTGTATCAGATTTCTATCTCCTTTCTTATATATAGGTTTGGTGAGTGTACATTTTAATTTATCTGGAAAGATACCTGTGCTCATTATAAGATTAGCAATGTAAACCAAAGGAGTTGCAATCTCTGCTGAGACATACTTTATTGCGTGGATTGTAATCTGAACTTTTCCAACTGATTTTATATTTTTTAGACTTAAGATAATGTTTTGGATTTCGTCAAGATTAACAAGATGCATAAACAAGCTTCTGTAATGATTTTTTATTATGTTGGGCATTTTGTTATAGTCCAGTTTAAGTTCAGGACATGCATTTATGTAAAATTTATTTATTGAATTTAAGATATCTATCTCAGTTTGTTCAGTATTTTGTTTTAGGTTATCAATGTTTTTGCGTTTTCTACCAGTATATTTGCTTACAAAATCCCAGATTGCTTTTGCCGGACAATGTGAATGCTGTATATAGTATTTCTCTGAGTTCTTTTTGCTTGTTTCACTACGGATTTAATAAGAATTTAACGGAATTAGAATGTTGTACCTATGTAGCGGACGGCTCCGGGGATGAGACAGACGAGGCTCATGACACATGGGCCTACATAGGAAGGAATGCAGGCCTCTGGTAGGGTTGTATAGCACACAGGGCGCTGTTGGCTTAGACAGCACCCAATTTTGCTGAGAATTACAGAAGAGAGGGAGTGTAGATGGTTCATGGAGGACGATGAGACCTCATACCACGGAATAAATAAGAATACGATAGGTTCACTGGAGACAAGTTTCCAATATCGCCGATAGCGATACGACGCGACGCGACGCGACGGGGCGAATTTGGATCAATCTGGTTCGTGGCCCACGATGGCCCTGCTACGAGGGACAGAGAGTGTGTAAACGCCCTGTAATTGTGGCTGTCGCGTCGCGAGGAAAGTACATCAGCGAATACTTTTTGAATCTCTCCGGAACGTTGTACTCGACAGACTGTTCGCTATTGCACGTGTGCGGCGGCTTTTGCGTTTGATGTAAAAACATGAAAACGATTTTGCTGAGTGGGTCTACTCGATATTGTTTGTACTCTGCCCATACCATCTACTTACGGAATTAGAATGTTGTACCCATGAACACTTATTTATTTCAAAAGAGCTTTTTCACTGGTAGGATCTTTTGTAACATAGACCTGATAATGCTTATTTTTTTTCTATTGGCGCTAAGCCAAATACTTTTTTTGCTCCAGTTACAAAGTATTATTTTCTTTTTTTATGTTTTATTCCAAAATATGTCTTTGCTCTATAACATGCTCTAAGCAAAGCTTAAAGATTATTCAAATTTCGAGGACCAAATTCGAAACCTTTGATATTAGTCTTGGGCCTTCGCCCGAAGTCATAAAAAGGTTTTGGTTTCGAGAATTAGAAACTCTATATTTAAAAAAGAAAGTGATACAAATTTAAGAAATTCTGGCTGTTAAATCGTAAGAAAACTCGATACAATAATTTATAATATTTTTGTTGTAATTAACCGTACAAAAACACATAATTAAGAAGCTTAATCATTGCTGTTGCGGGCTTGAGGAGCATGTAAAGTTAGTTGCCTAAAATTCTTCAAGAAACCCAGTTTAAGATCAATACCTAATCTAAATACACATGCACGCGCTATGCAAAATATACCGATCGAAAATTGAACATTCTGTAATCAATAATCATGTTAACAAAATAAAAATTAGGAGCGTATTCTCCATATTTTAAGGCAACTTCATATTTTAGTACCTGATGTTCCTGCTACCGTATGCATTCGAACTATCACAAACTGAAATCAATAAAGATAAATCAAGGTGAATAAAGGCAATGTTACTTCCTAGTAGCTAGCATTAATATCAGCAATTAAATCTTCTACTTCAAGCGTAAATTCTGCTACTGCCCAGTTGTAAACATATCAACTTGCGAATGATTTTGTATTTACTTATACGTAAGATGTATACTAACTAATTCACTTAACTCGGAATATTATGGCAAATAAATAACTTCAGATTTGATATTTTAAAGTAGTCTTGACAGCTTTATTTCGAGTGGTAGTTTTGTAGTCTCAGTAGATTATCATTTCGCGTGCCATTGCACAACCAGGTATAGGTATATTTTAATATGATTATGTTATAAGCTGATGTTTAGTGTATATAGATCATTAAATTCAATCACGTTAAAAATTTACGGTTTAGTGGGAATGCTAGATGATGATTTTACAATTAATTATATGTAATAAACTTGAGGATCTCAACGACGATAATAATTTTTATCGCTCAGCGTATTATCACGAATGTTTAGTAACAAATAAACTCACGTGATTACAAATAAGTGAAGCAAGAACGTAGCCCATGCTCAAAAACTTTGAGCAAAAATATCAGATGCTTATAAATGTTTGCATACGAGATGTGTGTCGAGCATGTGTTTGTAGACACCAAGTTCTCACAAAATTTTAGCTCGTGAAGTCATGCATGTAGGCCTTTGCCATTTAAAGCAAATATTGGGTGGAAGGTTAGTCGCAACTGAGGTGCAATTGGTTGCAACGTTGCCAGACTACTACGATAGTAGCGCTCATATATAAAGAATGTATCTCTTGCATTACAATTTCTCCAATATTGTAAAATATTCCATATGATGTCCTTTCCTCTTTGTAATTTATTTATTTAATTATCTAACACTACTATCTCGTTCGTGCAGTTTCCTAAAATAATACAGTGGACTCTCGATAATCTGCCGCTCGATGATCGGCTACCCCACATAATTGGTGGCCGCCACCGAGGAATTCTCGAAATGGGAACAAGTAAATGACTACGTTTTAAATTTCGTGCATTATCATTAACCATCTCACTAAATACATACGTATATATGTATTAGATGCATTATTTATATTGTGTATCTTCTTCTTAGTCATAACATCTTAGATGTGTTGTGACCCATATTAATAACGGTCAATATTCTGAATAGCTCTCTTGACTGCATTTCGCCATTTATCTCCATTGGAGGACATATGAGCAGCTTGTAGGAAAGTAGCATCTAATATGTTTTTAGTAATATCCACGACTTGGTGATCTGCCACGCCTTCTGCTTCCTTCAGGTTTTCCCTGTACAATAAGCCTTTCCATATGCTCACTTTGATTGATGTGTCCGAAAAAGGTAAGAATCGACCGTAGACAGTGCTAGACAAAGGTTTTGACAGGCGTATTTCTTGTAAGACTGACGCATTAGTTCTATGTGCGATCCAAGATATCCTCGGCATACGTATTCATGTCCACATCTCGAAAGCATCAATCCGGCACACATCTTCTTCATTAATAGTCCATGTTTCTGATGCATATAATACGACCGAAAAGGCCAAGGTGCTCACTAGAATAATCTTTGTTTCTTTCGTGATGTCCCGCTCCCTCCATATTTTATATAACTGTGTCATTGCTGATCTAGCAAGATGAATACGCCGTCTTATTTCCCTATTGCAACCACCGGTATTTCCTATCAGGGCTCCAAGATAGAGAAACTGCTGACAACTTCATAATGCCCAACAATCCGAGTTTCGGAATAGTTATTGTGCACCCTAATACCCTATCAATGATCATAATTTTGATTTTATTGTAATTTATGTTTAGAACGTAAAGAGCACTGATATCCTCATTTCTGGAGTTTCAGAATTTCTTTCTGGGAAGAAGCGATCAAAGTCGTATCATCAGCAAACCTTAAGTTAGGTAACTTTGTGCCGCCAATGTTTACTTCTTACTCGTGCAGAACTGTTATCATATTGTTGTCTCATAAGGTTGACAAGGTGGTCTGGTACACCCATTGACAACAATCTATACCAAAGCTTTCCCCATTTTACGTTATCAAACCTTTTGCTCTAATGGACAAAACATAAATAAGCAGGAATATAGAATTTTCTCGACTTTTCAACAACCCGTCGGATTCAACAGTACCGTGTCATGTATTATCTGGGTCTGGTAGGATTCAGCATCCAGGATCCCGCGCCATGCTTTCTAAATTGTTCTCTGACAATTTTTAAAGGATCGTGGGAATGTACATGAGCAATTGGTGGTCGCAGCCGCAATCTGAACCTGGCAGCATCTTACACGACCTTATTGATGATCTCCAATGGCTCTTGAACATGATATAATCAATCAGGTTCCGATATTTGCCATCCGGTGATGTCCACGTATAAAGGCGACGAGGATGCTGTGAAAACATGGTGTTACTTATGGAAAGAACTAGATTAAATGTTCTTCTCTAGCATTACGTTTCCTCAGTCCAAACCTACCCACTGTTTGTCTAATGTGATCACCCAGTTCTCCATTCCCAACTTTGGAGTAAAGGTTGCCCATCAGAATAGTGATTTCGCTATTCGGAATATCTTGTAAAACATTGACCAGACTGTCGTAGAATGCTTCCGCGTCAATATCCGGTGCGGTGCTTGTTGGGGCATAGACTTGTATTAAATGAACCATTGTAGGCCTAGCATTTAATCGAAGTGTTATTATGCAATCATTGATCGTGTTGTAACCCAATATAGTTTTCGAGAATTCTTTAGCCACCCAGAATCCAAAGTTACCAAAGTAGCACACAAAGTTTCCTTCAGAAGTCGTAAAATGTCCACTCTCGCCATAATGGATTTCGTAAAGTCCTGCAAAAGTACTTTTAGCAGTGCATAAGGATCTTTCCACAGTTTCCAGCTTGCCCGCGGCTTCAGTAAGCCTCTCACATTCCATGTTGCAAGTTTTTTCATATGGCGGTTTCTCAGTTCCACACTAGTATCAGATTTCGCCCAAGGAGCCTGGTGGACCAACTACCTACGCCCGGTCGCCAGTTTCACACTGTTTTTCCCGGACGAATAACAGCGCTGGGTGCCATCCGGAGAGTGAAGCCTTTCCGAGGCCTCACTATTGTTGCTCACCATATAGGTTCTCATGGGAATAGTAGTTTCCCCTTATTTTATGTGTTTTTTTCGGCCGCCCATTCTGGATCAGACGCCGTTTGTGGCCGCCCACTCTGGGTCAGACGCCACATTTTCACCATATCTTACTCTCATTTAATTTAGCCTGCAGGTCGATGCAGTTTTTCGGGATATGGCACGTGGAGCCACAAATGAGAACTGGGAGCCTTGTGAGGACTAGACACCGCCAACCTGCCGCGATCGGATGATGTCGGCTACGACCGTTCTTGGTTAAAGGTACTACCTCTACAACACATCCCCATATATCCCATTATGTATCTACACATATACAATATAGATAGACACCTTGCTATTACATTCATATTCAAAATCAAAATTTGCCGATCTCAATAATTGACAGTACCGCTGGTCCCAACACCCGCCAATTATTGAGAGTCTAGTGTACTTTTTTTATAGAGCCGACAACAGCGCAAACAAAACAAACTATTAGTTTGTGAATTTGCCTATAATTAATGGCTCCCGTAATCGGCAATTAGTGTTATTTTTCTTGCATTTTCCTGAAATCAGAACAATTTATGTGCGTTTAAGTGCTTGAAACTTGTATGTTATATTTCGGTGTATCTTTAGGTATATAACTTGTATTGTTAGGCGTATTTTTAAATACGTAAAACTATATATTTCGGATTTAAAGACCTGTTGCTTTTGCCGTTTGTGTACAGACAACAACATTGAGTGTGTATTGGTACAGCACAGTTTAAACATTTTCCAGAGGACGTAAGCTTAAAACAAAAATGGCTAAAAGCTATACCCCCTCAAACAATCCGAAAGCATATGTGAAGCTCATTTTCCTGAAGTTAGAATAATAAGAAATACAAACACTGGTAAATTTTTACAATAGATTTACTAAAACCATGGCTAAGGGAAGACTGCACCCATCAATTTTTTTAAATTGACCTATTTATTTATCAAAAAATTTCAAAATACGGCCAAGTAAACATGGGCCATTCTGGTAGATAGTCCACTAGACAAGATGACAAACGAACGATACTTCGGCCTATGCCACGTAGACGACTTAGTCATAGTAGTGGGGGGGAAGGAACATGGGCTATGTTTCGACAAGAGCACAAAAGACCTTTAATATAGTAAGCAAATTGTGTCAAGAGGATGATCTGTCAGTTAATCCGCTGACAACGACATTAGTCCCATTCATAAAGAAAAGAGCATTGAAGGATCTGAAAAATAGAATGCTCAGCGGGATTCCCTTTTCCAAGGAAGTCAAATATTTAGGTGTCGCTTTTGAGCAAGGCATTTTAGCAAGGGCCACTCAGAAAGCAAGAATTGCACTGGGCAGATGCAGGCGACTTTGCGGGAGAAAGTGGGGGCTGAGCCCCGAATTGAATCTCTGGTTTTACAAAATGGTGGTAAGGCTCATGCTAACCCATGGCTCTATAGCCTGGGGCATAAAGGCCATGCAAACAGGTGCAATCAGGTAACTAGAAGGCGTACAAAGCCTGGCATGTCTGTGCGTCTCGGCGGCTATAAGGATAACCCTTGGGATAACCCCAACTGCAGCACTGGAAGTCCTGCTAAATCTATCTCTATTAAATATCCTCATACAGGGGAACGTAAAAATGATACAATACCGGCTCAGGCAAGGCGACAAGCCCATCATTGAATAGGAAAGGCCCACAAGCTGGAAACTAGAAGACAGCGAAGATATCAATTATCTCTTCGAAATGCCATCAGACGAATCAGCCCTCTCCTGTGGGTTTGATAGACCCTTCTCAGTAGCATATGTAGGCGGAGAAGAATGGGAGAGGGGTGCTCCTATAAAGCGAGACCGAGCATGGTGCAGCAACGGCTCTGAAACTAGTAAAAGGGGTGGGAGCCGGGGTCCAAGGACGAAGGTCAAATATCTCCATAAATATGGGTATCCAAGCCACAGTGTCCCAAGTAGAGGTTGCGGGAATAGAACACTGCGTCATGGAGATAGAGAAACTGAACATTAGAAAAAGGAGGGTAGTCATATACTCCGACAGTCAGGGTGCAATAAAACCAGTTAGTGCACTCAAGGTCAGATCTGCACTAGTTAAAGGCTGCATAAGTGCCCTTGAAGGGGTCCGTCGTAACAAAAAGCTCACCATTGCGTGGGTTCCGGGATATGAAGGTCATCAAGGCAACGAATAAGCCGACAAACTTGCAAAATAGGGCGCAAGTAAGGTTACGTTGGAACCTGAGCCCTACTGCGGGATAGCAGGAAGAATTTCCAAAACAGCAGTTAAAAGCTAGATAGATAACCTATCTCTTAAACTGGTAGATGCAAACACCGGAGCAACTACAGGCCACACAGTTCATAAAACACGGCTCCCCAAAGTTCTCGACAGATCTACTTAAGAGGAGACGCAAGATGATAAGAATATTAGTAGGTCAGCTGACGGGGCACTGTGGAATAAACAGACACATGGAAAATATCGGCCTTATAGATATTAGCCGCTGCAGGTTTTGTCAGGAGGAGGAGGAGGAAACTCCAAAACACGTGTGCTGCGAGTGTGAGGCTCTCTGCAGGCTTAGGTATGTAAAATTGGGAGAGACCAAACTCGGACCTGCAAGGTACATGGAGGAGCCGGTACTCCATTTGTGAAGTCTGATTAGGAAGACCGGACTAGATGAGGTGTTCCAAGCATGGTTCAGAGTGCTACAATAAACCTGAATAGCTTGCAGTGGCAGAGGCGTGTACCACCGCCAACTCCCTTCAATTTTTATCTAAAGCTCAACAATATTGATGAGTTAAATTTGTCAAAAGCTCATAATTGAGTATGAGGAGCACGAAAGAAACATTCTGAAAACTTTGCTGAGTTAGTTGCCAAATTTTATACATTTATACATTTGGAAATTTCAAACAGGCCCTCTTGAAATCAGGTTTGATAAATACAGGCAAATGGCAGGTGGTCATTATCATATTACTGCGACAGGTATACGATACAGAGAATAGAATGGAGATTTTCCCTTAGTCAAGGCGAAGACTACCTTGTCAATATAGATGAGATTAAAAAAAAATAGCAAAAATTTTCTTCTCTATCTAAAAATATAAGAAAAAATAATGTTTGTCGAAAATGGTCAAACGAATTTAACTCTCTTTTAGTGCCACAGATACATTTTGATAAATAAGTTCTACATGCAGAAAATCAGAAGTGATTGCATGAACATTTACGATTTACGAATGGAAACTTACAATTCAAATTACTGCATCATCAGCTAAATACTTCTCCAGTTTCCCTTGTAGATTTCACCTGAAACGAAACAAAGAGTACATTAATTGAAATTTCGTTTAGCATTATAAAACAAAATAAAGAATAAACACTCGAGAGAAAACTTTAATAAAAATTTTCCGAAATTATTATAATTCCAAAGAAATTTACGTGAATTGGTCACGAAAAACGTGATCGCTTTAACATAGCCGGCATAGAGGCGACAAAACGGCTACCAGGAGACCGATTTCAATCGGCCGATAAAGCAGATCGCTACGTTTTGGTTTAATCGTCCCCCCTTACGACATTATAGCTCTCGTGTAATATAATCGGTTACTCGTTTCTCATTTTAGGGATAAGTGGCTGGCGCTTCCCGTATAGAATAGAACAGAGGTAGGTATACAAACATTTCAAACGAATTGATTTATTTATCAAAAATTAAACTAATCCAATACAAATATATAATAGTATTTTATTATTTGTCAATATTTAGCTTTTTGAGCTGAAATTAGGACTGCACCTGTCAAGCCTCAGCAATGGATTTGAAGCAGTGATTGATTGTATCACTGATTATCGGGCTTTAAAATAGTGATGGGCATAACCGGATTATTTTAATAACCGAATTATTTGCATTCAAATAATATTAATAACCGAATGATTATTTGAATAATCATTCGAATAAAGTCAGGTTAGCGATCGCAGCCGGTTAGGAAGGAGGTTCAGCGTCATCGGGATTTTTTTCGTAACTGCTGTAATTGTCTTATTAAGCATGGTTTAATAAATAAGTAAATAACTATAGAATATGAGTAAATATTTGATTACGCAGTATTATTGAACAAAATATAATAAACAGCATTTTACGTTTTCAATCAAAAATACTTAAACCCCAAAATATGATTCTTGGCTGTGTTGATTAAATGTAATGAACATAATTATTAAAAATCTACTTTGCAAAAAAGTATTTATCTCTGGCGATGTATTTATAGTACTATAATAATATTATTAATGAATAGTACATATTATATTGTTATAGTTATATTACGACTTATGTATTGCCCTATTGCTCCTACATTCTAAATTCCCAATATATAACCTAAAAACTAAACAAACAATAGGTAATAATTGGTGTTACGTATTGGGAAGCAGGCCGTATTCATTACAAAGAAGTGTATGAAAGAAATAAGAAATATGTGGGGCTGCTTGCTAATCGCAACAAAAAATATCAGCCGGCCGGATCAAAAGCGACCGCCTTTTATTTTGATTATTTGAAGATGTCAACAAATTGCTATATTTGCACTTTTTAGGCGTTCAGGCGCCGAAAATTTGATATTTTTTTATGTTAGGTACGCAATAAAAGCAAATTATGTAATCTTAACTTAATATTCGCTAGTTTTCAATCCCCCAAGTTCGGCTTCCACATTCCCCAATTCTGCATCCTACCGGTAAATTTGAAATTTTAAAAATCATCTTTTATTCGAGCTAAAACATCAAAACTTGCCTCATAACTCATAACTAAATTAAAACCTCTCCTTGCTCGTTGATCGTTCGACAGATCGACGCGACGCGACAGCGATGTTTGTTCCTTCGTGTTCATATTTGAATTCGTACGTATCAGGTTCAGGTTATTTTTCATTCGAATACTTGTGGAATAAAAACCGAATTATACAGGTTATTTTTCATTCGAATAAGCCCATCACTACTTTAAAATGTTCCTGGTCTACTATCTACTGATATTTACTACGTTTGTTGGGTTTACTTTCTTAGAGCTTCAATAAAATCCACATCGACCAAAAATTTATGAGCACTTATCAGCACTATAAATGTATTAATTTTTTTTTTAAATGACCTAATTATCTGACATATCCTGTGAAAGTAAAAATTAAAAATTAGTTTAATTAGTAATCAATATCATAAGTGATATCTAGAAATAACCAAAAAAGTAAGAGAATTCGATAATAATTTCTAGTAGAGCTTCTAGTAATCAAGAGTTATCGTAAGTAGTTAAAAGAAATTACAATGGATCTTGATATAAACTTTAAACCCTAAACTATCAAATAAGATCAAAATTGAATATCTACAATAAAATTATCATTTTAGTTCGATAATTTTTCCATTGAGTATATTTTGCAAAATAACAAAAAATAATAAAAAAGTGTGTTTAAGACGACACGACAGAAATAAAAACTTTAACAATACGATATTGAAAAATAAAAAATATAAAAATAAGTAGTACTGATCTGCTCCAGCTTAGTGAAATACTTTTCCAGAGAGAAACTTATCTACCTAAGTACATACATATTTGCATCATAACCTTTCTATTCTTAATTGAGTACGATTGACAATAGGGACATTGCGTTTCTCGTAAAATATTTAATTAAGTTTTTACACTATTACTAGTATTTATGTACGTTAAACATTACAAGGCCTTGCTTATTTTTATTAGGTACTAAATCGATTATTTACTTTGAAAATTACAAATAAAAGCCTCGTTTTCTCTATTTTATTTACTTATATAATGAGACAGAGCAGAAGTAGTACCGTTTTCTAAGTAAGTTTTCTAAATGGAGGTAATTAACTGTTTAAAATTTAAAATTAGTATTTAAACTTTAACTTTTAAATTTAGATAATATTTTATTCATTAAAATTATTGCGCAACAGCTTTTTTCTATGACTGACAGTGCATTTTTGCATTCCCCTATGCATTGCGCTTAATATACTTTTTATTAATGTTACCTTAAAAATTATTACTATTCTTACTAAAATGCGTTCTTATAATTATAATTCTTAATGATTATTTAGGATTATAATCCATGTTTATTATTTATTTTTAGTATTACAGGTATTCCTTGTTCTTGTCTTGTTCTTGCATGCAAGAACAAAACAAGACATGGATTAGCAAGAAATATACGAGACAAAAAACTAATGAGCAAGAACAAGATTTCTTGAGCAAGAAATTTGCAAGAAGCAAGGTAAATAGAACGGAAAAAGAGGTACAAAGATGAAAAACATTTCTTATTCCAATAAAACAAAATAAATAAAAAATGTTGCTTTCTCAAAAAAAAAATCAAAAATTTTTCTTAGAGTTTAATACACAAATTGATTGTATCACATGAAGAAACAGGTGCAAAAATAACGAAACATGAATTATTCTCATAAAATAAACAAAAAATATTGCTATCTCAACAAAATAAAAAAAAAAATCTTAAAATTTGGTACATAAGTAGAACTCTTCATTAAAGCACAACCAAGCACAAATATAAAAAATATTTCTTATTCTAATAAAACAAAATAAACAAAAAATATGCTGTTTCATCAAAATAAAAAAAATCTTTCTTAAAGGTCCACGAGAATGATTAAACTTTTAAAAATAAAATATTTTTATTAAACATTTAATTTTGTCGTGTTGTCTCTAATCTTCTAATGCAACAAAAACGTTAATCCAAAACTATAATCTAAAATATAAGTAGGAATTTAAACAGAGAAAATACAAATACCTACAAGTAAGTACTCGCATAAAAAATTCCTAGTTGGATACGATTACCTAAACATATTAATGTCCGCCCAAAAATCGAGGACAAACGATTAGTTCAGACGTGTCTAGCGCGATGTTGTCAGATTTATTTACGGATAAATTTTTGTATTGTATTGTATATTTTGTGGCCCCCTGCCACCTGCACCAGCTTTTCGTTTGCATGTGTGCTTCAACCAGGGTTGCCAATTTGTTGGGAATCATTCAAACTCTTGTTCATATAGCGGCAGGGCAAAAAAACTCTTTTTATAAAGCAAGAATTGGAAATAGCAAGAGCCTTGCAGCAAGAACAAGAAATAGACTTGCAAGAACAAGAGACAAGAAATAGTCTAGCAAAAGAAGATTTCTTGCGACCTGCAACACTATTTATTTTTTAAATTTAATCGCATTCGAAACACTTTAAATAGCACAGATGCCAACACATAGCAAGAATCCTGATGCACGCTGAAAAATATCCTGCGCCATCTCTTAAAAATCAATTCAAATACCTAGCATATATAAAATAGACTTCAGTTTTGGATAGTGCATAAGATAGTCCTCACGCGTCACGCTCGGCTATTTAACGCCCATTCGGGTAAAGTCGACTCGAAAAGACCACAGACAAATGAGGAAAAAAAAGTCAGGAAAAGGAAGCTTCATTAGGAGTATCGTATCGCCCGCTCATTCGCGTAAAGTCGACGTCAAATTAATTTTTTTGAAAAATGGCTGCGAATGAAAATTTTATATTTGGCACATTTTTAAGCAACGCTTAAAAGCTGCGGTAGGTCAATTGTTTTCGGCGAGCCCGAGTTATTACGTCAAATTTGTGATTTTTCTAAATTTTTTCCATACAAGATAATTTTTGAAAAAGTTAAACAATTTTGACGAAGTTTTCTGGACACGTATCTTTTGAAGGAGAAAAATACTCTAAATGTTTCTCTGCTTCGAAAATGTCGGGAAAAGCTTTAAAGGCAAAACATTGATTTCTGGGTCAAAAAAAAATGGTGGCTTTTATTTTTTGTATCGAAAAGTAATGTTTTTAGAAAAACCGATTTTTGACGAAAATCTGCGCCAAAAACCGTATTAACGTACAGTTAAGTAACTCTTACTCAAATTTTGAACTAATTTCATTACTAATAACTCAGTAGCCACATGCATGGGAAATATGACAAACCAGTCAAACTATATAACAAATATTAGAGATCATTAAATATCAACACACAGCTCGAATAACCTTGTTGCAAAAACATAGAAATAGCCATATCTAGTTTTCAATTCACAGCATGTAGCTACTTGATTAATCGCTACTGTAACGAAAGGAAAATAAAGTAAAAAACGTAATTATTAATAATTGCCGGTTTGGAAACGTTAATAATTAGAAGGTGGATATGTCGGCATTTTTCTTGGGAGAAACTGGTTATTTTTTAACGTAAGAACTTCGTTCATAAGAAACGAGCCATTAAACTGGGACTCGGTGAAGTTGGTAAGGTCAAGCCGACGCAATTTGTTCGATTACGTTCGAAACTGTACGTACACGTATCAAAAAATATTTTTAATCCTTATTAGTTTTTTGAGAATTGTAGGATGGTTTTCAGATGGTTAATTTAATAAAGGCCAAATATGCTAGTATCTTAAAGTCATCTGGCTCTTAAATTACGTCAGCTTTAGCAAAGTCATATGGGGTCCATTAAAATGCCCTGTTAAAATAGTTGGGCCCTAAAGCCACCTTAATTTCTTTGTAAGTAAATCGCTGTAATAAATATTATGACTCTTTGCACTTTCCTATTGTTGTATTCTCGTAGGTCTTAAGCAAATAGTTCATTATAATTAAAATGTAGGATGTAAAAGCTACAGTGACAACACTGCATTTTTTTATATGTTTGCTTAGAATAGTTTAGATTGATTGCCTTAAGAAAGAGAAAGATAGAATATTAAAGTAGTTCCTAGTTCTGTTTACAAAAAGCCCTGCGATGGCAGAAATGAGTTTTTTAGAGTCGCTTAAGCATATAATGCGCGAGAGTTGAATTTGGTATTTTGGGCCGAATGCCAGCATATTTTATAACTTGAAGGCCTTGTGCCCTATTTTATTCTTAATTAGTTTTAATAAATCTGTAACTTGTTGTGTTAATGTGGTGTGTTATTTCGAATATTATGGAGAACCAAAAATAGCGGGCATTGCCCCAACACCTATAACTATTAGAAAGACGCAATTTTTTAATTCAGTTGAGTATCAATGCGGTTTCATTTCACTGTATTTCTAATTAAGAACCATTATTACTCAACTTACGCCTCTGGAATAAATGCTATCAAATGCTTTTCTATTATTACAAAACAATAATTAAACTGGCAATTAACTAATGAAGTCTGAATTGTCGTTAAAAGTCCATTGATCGCTTGCTTTGTGCAACGTAATTGATTTAAATTTAATTAACTTCTTGTGATTGCTGGTTTAGATGCTTTTGCAAAAAGTCACATTTCCCAATACATTCTGAAGAGATTTCGTATTTGCTAATCGTAAATTTAACGTTATGTTTAATTATCTAAAATTAATTGTATATTTTTGTAATAGAATTGATGTGTGACATCCCGTGAGTTAGAACGTAATCAGGTAATTTTACTATTAGAAAATTCGGCGATTTTTTTAGAATACGAAAAGCTCTAAGGCGTAGCTCCAAGCAAAAAGCTAAAAAAGCAAACAATTATTGTTGATGCTCTACCGCCGAATTCAAAATTGGGGATTGGCGACCATCAGTCGAAGTCCATTCACTATGCGTGGTAATTAGCCATACTCCATTGTGACAAACACAAATGACCAAATTTGCACCTCAATATACGTTACGCGGAGGAAATATTTTGTTGAGAAGAAGATTTATGACCGCCTAGTGACAATGATAAAACAAGTTGGTAAGTAACACCATAATATATCCCTAACGTCTGATTGGTGGACGTGTCCACGTACAAATGGGAGATTGATTAGTTTAAAGCACCATTGGTGTGATTTTTACTTTAGGTATAAACAATAATCAAAAGTAAGTTCTTTGACTATTACATAGGTGGGATATAAACATTTCCTAGATTCATTTAATGGTTCAAGACATTGGCGCTAATATTGCAATTGTGATGATGCGGGAATACTTACTGTATCATGTATCAAATTGGAAATTCAAATTCATCTTCATTTAATAATGTATATACCATAATATCCTTAACCTTATGTAAAAATTAAGATGTTGGAAGACATTTAAAACTACCTGGCAATTTAGAAAAAAAAATGCCTAGAGTCCCGACCCACTCTGACACTTTTTCAGTCTCCAGAAGGCTGGTACCAGAATTTATGTCTGATGTCATACCCGTGCTCTCTCTCACGGGCTCTATCAACAACATAAGGTTCTCAAAGAAAGATATGCAGAGATGAGACAGTGAAAATCCCCAACAACCAGTACTCTGCCCTCAGCGATCCCTATATTCAAAGTGTGTAAAAACCAAATATTCTTCACGTTTTTTCTGAATATCCCCAAGCCAAAATTGCATAGGCGAGATTGGAATGGAATGCGGCATACTAGGCTGTTATCAGGATTAGTCCCCCGCTGGAGCTACGACTCCAAGGGAACACCAAACACTTTAAAATGTTTACACCATCATTTTCACCATGAGTGTCCCTAACAGAAAAATAACCCTGCCTGTCTTCACTTCATTGAGAAGCAATCTATTCACACCATTCTGCGTAGACATGAAACGATCAAGCAAATCCTCAAGTGTATCAGCCACGAAAGAGACTGTGATCTCCGTTATACCTGCTGGTGTCATGCCCATGTATGTACTCCAAAGCGCCCTCCACTCCTCAGAATAATCGTAAAGTTCTCAAAGAAAAATAATAAAAATATGATACAGAGAAAATATCCGACGACCTGCATACTTGCCCTCAATCATCTTGATATTCAAAACCTACAAGAACTCGAACAGCTTTACCCTGTAAATCAAAGATTGTTACCGTCTCTGCCGAATATCCCCAAACCAAAATTGCATAGGCCAGATGGGAATGAAATACAACAGGATTTGTGGTGAAACGTTCAATGCCAGATATCTGAGTATATAAAAGCTCTTTCACCGCTTCTTACTTAAGTTGTTGATGTATTCTCCCCCTGGAGCTTCACCCTGCTCACACCATCATTTGCACCATGAATTTCCTAAGCGAAAAAATAGCTCCGTTGGTCATCTCTTCATTGAAGAGCAATCTATTTACACACAACCACTCTGTGTAGACACAGCAAAGCACTCTCAAGCAAATCTACAAGTATATGAGCCACGACAGGGTCTATGGTATCGTCAGCGAAGAGTGTGCACTTTGATGTAGTCATACGTGTGAGGTCATTTATATGGCGAAAGTACATCCACACGATGGTCCTCTTGTGGGTCTTAATTAAACCAATAGGAATTCACAAAAGTGACAGTTAATTGGGCGGAGTTAGATGCAATTTATGAAATTTGAAAAATGTAAAAACAAAGCCAATAACTTTCTGCGCTAGATTAGAACTGACTTTGGGCATGCCTTGGGTTAGTTTTAGTTGATTGCGCCTCCGAAGCGAGCGAAGCGAGCGGCAGGCCATGCGTTTTCCTTCGCTCATCTAGCTCCTCTCATTAACTGTCACTTTTGTGATTACCTATTGGTATAATTAAGATCCATAAGAGGACCGTAGTGTGGAAGTACTTTCGCATTTAAATGGATAAGGAAAAGTATGAAGAAACTTTCACATGATCCACACAATCGAAAGTCTTGCTCATATCGCAGAGTACAACAACATCAAATCGCAAATCAAGAAAGAAATTGATGACGTGAGACAAGGCCGGGAATGTAGAGCACTGAGATCCTGCTTCTACTGAAATCAACCTGCGGTCGTGAAGTAGTTAATACATTCAATGTGGATTGCCATAGCCTTAGCTTCTACCACTTTTGAGATGACTGGAGCTCTCTGATTCGTCGATATTCCATTTTTTAATGATTGGAGTGACTACATAGCTTTTTTATGAACTGGAGGGAATTTGTTTTCTTTAAAGCAAACATTTATTAGTTTTTAAGTGACTGCTTTCGTTCTTCAAGCTGTCTATGGCATCTCTTGTTTGATTAAAGTCTATTTCAAAAAAGTCAAAATATATTTGTTTAAGAAGTCCCTGTTTACTGTGTACTGTGGGATTGAGTTGAAGTTTTTGATATACTTCGATGTTTATTTATAACATACCGCATGGTTCCTGCGGGGTTATTTGTTTTATTCACACCTTGTAGCTAGTCATAACCCAAACTATTGACATCCAAAATTCTTTTCTTGGCTTTAATAGCAACCTGAAAAAAAATTGTACGATATCTCAATCATTCATCTGAAGCATGTTCTAATTTAAGAGAAATTCCTATTAATAAATTCATTTGAGATATCTCAAATAGGTAGAGTTCCATATTTTTAATGGGCAGAACAGATATTTAATTCTCTATGCAGCAGATAGTAATCTAGATAATTCCACAGCAAACCTTCTCTTCTTCTTGAGGTGCCTTATCCACTCAGTGAATGTTGGCGACAATTCTGGCATATTCTTTTCGATCTTGGGCCACTCTGAAAAGTGAATGAGCGTCGAGGTTTGTCCATTCTCTTATGTTCTTCAGCCACGACAATCTCTTTCTCCGGATGCCTCTCTTTCCCTTGATCTTTCCTTCTATAACTACCTTTAGGAATTGGTACTTGGAATTCTGAATATATGCCCTAAGTACGCAGGTTTCCTTCTTTTTAATATTTGTAGCAATTCTCTTCTTCTTTCCATTCTATCTATGACTTCATTGTTCGTCACGCGATCCGTCCATGGAATCTTTAGCCTCCTTCTGACAACCTCAAAGGCTTAAATCGAGCGAAATTTCACAAAGCGGTACCGTGATTTCAAATTAACGCTGTTGTTGCTGAGAAGAGTTCTCATGTTCATGAATGCCACTTTGGTTGCTCGATTCTGCTACGTATTTCCACGTTTGTGTCTAGGTCTTCAGTTATGCAGCATCCTAGATATCTAAATTTCGTGACCTGTTGGATTTTCTTACCATTTACTGCGATGTTCAGGAGACCATTTGGTGTTCTGCTAACCATCACTACCCTCGATTTGTCCGTGTTAATATTTCCTCCTTTGGAAGATATGCTATCTATAAGGCGCTGTAATGCTTCCTGACCATCTGCTATTATGACTGTGTCGTCAGCGTAACGTAGATTGTTGACCACCTGACCATTGATTTTGATGCCGTCGTTTCTTTCAAGGCACTTTCGAAGATTGCTTCAGAGTACAGATTAAAGAATAGGGGGGACAAGAGGCAACCCTGTCTTACTCCATTTTCTATCGGGAATTTCTGTGTAGTATCACTTCCCACCTTCACCGATGCAGTTTGATTTATGTATAGGTTCTTTATAAATCGTAAATCGTTCTTATCTATTATCCTATCTTGGAGCATCTTTATTAGGTTAGTATGTTTGATACAATCGAACGCCTTCTGGTAATCTATGAAGCACATGAAACCGTCTTTGCGCTGGTCTCTGCATTTCTGGAGTAATACGGTAAGGCTGAAGAGTACCTCACGTGTACCGAAGCCTTGACGGAACCCAAGCTGGGTAGGGCCAATGTCTCTTTCGCATCTATTGTAAATTCTCGTACGAATTATCTTTAGGAACATTTTTAAGACTTGACTCAGTAAGCTGATAATTCGGAACTTATGACAGTGTTTTGTGTTTGGTGTTTTGAGGATCGTTACAAAAATTGACTAGAGCCAGTCCTGTGGTATCTCGCTCGTCACATATATGTGGTTGAATTTTATACCAGTGAGTCTATATTCTCATTATTTAGCAGTTTTATTATCTCTACATATAGGTCGTCTGGACCTGCTGCTTTTTCTTGCTTGCTTTGTTTAATTGCCTTGAGGACTTCTGATTTCAGTATTTTTGGGGAAGGACCTACATAATCATCTGTGAAATCTCTTATAGTATTCTCCGCATATAGTTGTTGCGTGTAGTTCTTCCAATGATGTAGGAGTTCCTTGGGATCAGAGATGATTCTATTGTCCTCGACTATGTTGTTCAGATTGCAAGGTTTTGTTCAACTTGTAACTTCTTTCACTAATTTATGTATGTTAAAATGATCATGTTTCTCTTCCAGTTCTTCCAGCTCTGTGCACCTTTCCTGTAACCATTGTTCCTTAGCTTTACGGGTCTCTTTCTGAACCGATCATCAATTTATTACAAACCTGCCAACAAGAGCCCGAATAAAGCTGAAGTTAAATATTTTGAAAATCATTCTTATTCAGTTCAAGGGCAATCGAGTGTCTGGGAAAATGACGATACACCGTTATCAAAAATAATAAATTTAGAAAATAGTGAAGCTAGTGAAGAAACAGAAAAATTACAAAGTAAATTATAGCTAGTTCTGCAGCAAAAGCAGATGAGGGGAAAATATAAATATTACAGTAAAAAATAATATGACTTTATATTTAATTAGTAGAATGGCAGTTGAGCTATTATGTGTCTTTAAAATTTCTTTTAGCCCCTCGTTCTCTAGCGTTTATAGCCAAAGGTCCTTTTCCTATGTAGGAAATATTTATGATAAATTAGAAGCAGAGTACTTAGAAAATAAATCATAAAAGTTCTTACTAATCCACCATAGTTTCCCTTTATTAAATTTCCAGCACTAAAAATATAATTGAAGCTCTTTATTAGAGATGAAATTCAAACAAATTCGGCCGATTCGAAAAAAAAAATCGATTCGGCACATCCCTAATATGAATTCCTTGATTCCAATTCTTTTTGGACATCATATTTTACTTTATCAATATCCGCATTAGGGACCCATTCCTATAATTTATTGTTATGAAGCGGCTCGACATTAAAAATGCCGCAATTTTGTATTCAATGAAGATACTAACTTAGTACTCTATAGAAGTATAAAGTAGCTACTGCCTTAGAGCCACAAATTTGGGGTCATTACTAGACCCCAAATTTTCAATTTTCTGATTTGATTGGTTCAAAAAATAATGGGATTATGAAATTCCAATCGCCTCCAGTACTTAAACCTTCTGCTGACGCAGGATTTTTGGAGTTAAGCATCGCTATCAAATAAAATATTTACTCGAATATTTACGACTAATTTAAAGCCTAACATGGCATTTCGTTTCGGCTCTGTCAAAAAAGCCGCACGACCGAAAAATGTTCCCTTATAAACGCGACCGATAAGATCACAGCCAAATATGCTAATGCGAATACCCCATCGCCTTGTACAATTTCTTTTATCTAAAATCGCTGGGCTTCAGACTTCGTCGAAAATGTTCAACGTCGCACCCCGACAAATTGTCCACACTGATTTATTCGGAAATGAAAAACATGTCAGCCAGAATTAACAATCATTTCTTGGTTCGCCATGTGGTGTATGTATACTACAAATCGGTTTAAGACGTATATGTAACATATATAATATTTAAGCCGGAAAATAAATCATGTTGAATGGCGATATGTTCACGTCAACATAAAATGAAGAATAATAATTCTAAGACGCATTTATATGCGCAGGAAGGATTTTAAAGAAATTGAAACTGCCAATAATTCTATTGGATGTCTTTTACTCGCAGAAAAAGGAAAATAATATTTTCAATCAGCTGCTTTAAAAGTAGATGACGAATGTTTGAGGAGTTTTGACAACTTTCTGCATAGAAAAAGAAATTTATATCACAAATAATAATCATAGAACTAGTGAAATAATTTCGACAGCTAAGATCAATAAAGCTACATTTTCACTTTGTTTTAAATGTTTAAGTTGGATAGTTGTTGAATAAATATCAATAAACTAGGAATATTATTTTATTCGGAGTCTGAAAATAAGAACAAAGAAAGTCAATACTTTATAGACTTTTTTACAACAGATGGGCAGGAATCATAGAACCAGAAATATGATTTGGCCTTTTAGAATAAATAAACGTTCCTATAAGTATTTAATTATTTATGAAAATGAAACAACAAAATTTGAGTTAAATTTCCACTTTGTTTCAGTTGCTAATAATGATAGTTATCTTATAGATAAACCATTTTGAATAGGAAACAATTTAAAAAGCTATACCAGTTCATCCTAAAGCGGATGTCTGACTATAAACTTGGCCTCCAAATTTGAAAAGTTTTTTGTTGTTTTATACAAAAGAGTTCTATCAATGATTCTGCTGTGGAGGCCGAGAAAACCAACGTTGACCCTTGGGATTGCTGACTTCACGCCGCTCCCCAACTTGTTAAATATGTATTCTTTTGAATGCTTGAAAGTCCTCAAATAGTTCTCATATGTTTTGAGACTTAAAAAAGGAGTTCTCGTAATATTAGTTACACTATGTTTATCTTCTAAACCATGATATCTAGAATCGTGCTGTTCTGATTGAAGCTTACTCCAGAACTCCCAAATTTTCGCACGAAACTTCTACGTATGTATCGGTTGAAATATCGGATATAGCGAGTTTTAAAATATCAGCAACTAAACCTTAAACCTTATAGCCCTTGAGTAAGTTAAAGTTAACTTTTATTTCTAAAATTCTTACTAACTATATTTTATTTAAAAATATTGTGAGGCATTTTCACTTATATTTTTTTATGTTCGTTCCTTGTCCTGTATTTGAAACATTAATTTTTAAGTATAAAATATTTTCCATATTGCGATGTTTCATTTTTTAAGTATTTAAACATCAAACCTGAATTTCAGAGTTATCAAAGGTAGTTTTTCTCCTAGTCGCCCATACTCACATAGCGCAGACTTTTTAAAAATATGTAATAAATAAATTAAGAGCGAACTCAATTGCTAAAGAAAGTGTTTTGCTAAAGTTGAATCAAATGATCTTTTTAGTGGTAGCTCTACATTACCAACTGTATGAGTTTGAAAATTTCCTAAATAATCTTTAAATTTTTTCAAATCATTTAAATCTTCAGTGTTCATTCAGTGTTTTCTTTTCAAATTTAAATTATTTTCCAAAGCAATATTTTCATATTCTCCTAAATTTAAATCAAAATTATTATTATCCAAAGCTAAGATTTCAATATTTTCTCCTAAATTTAAATCAAAATCATTAATTTTTAAAGCAATATTATTGTCTGAAGTTAAATCTAGCAATATTTCTATGAAATTATTATAATGTATGCTACCCTGTTGATTTAATACATTTTCAGAAATGTTATTTTGTATAATACCTTCTACCATTTCTTTAAAATTGTTTGATCTTTGACTTAAAACTTCACTATCATCGCTTAAAATTGCCGGTATATAAATATTTGACAAAATGTTCACTTTTCTACTTGTTCAAAAAACTTCAAACTACCACCTTATACGGGGCCCCAATTTGGGGGAAATTAATCCAAATAGTCAGGTACAACAAAATACAAACAAAAGACTTAGCAGTATTATAATTTAAATCCAAGTCTGTAATTTGACTTACCTGGAGTATCAAATTGTTAGAGGCAACACAGAGAAAAGCACTCCTTAGAGTGGCTAGTGGATAAAGAACAATATCACTTGAGGTGATTCAAGTTATTACAGGAATTCCGCCAATAGATCTACTGGTACAAGAAAGAATATAGCTACACAATACAGGAGAGGGAAACAGACAGGAGGTAAGGATGCAGGCAACGGAAGATACGCTGGCGCTGGTCAAATCGCAAGAGAGATGGGAGAGGAACAATGAGAAGGCCCAATGGACCAAGTGATTGGTACCAAATATCGACGAGTGGGTAAAATACTATGTCAGCTTACGGGACACGGATGTTTTCCACATTATACTCAGAGAATAGGAAATACTGATCAAAGATGCAATCACTGTAAACGAATAGAGCCCAGCATGCGTTATTTAACTGCTCAAGATGGGAGCGTACAAGAATGGAAACTTAGGTTAACTTTGGAACAAACATTGACTAGGATAACATAGGAACTCCGATGCCAAACTCAATAATCAATGGAAGATTATTGAATAGTTAATTATGAAAATAATGAAGGACAAGAAGAGAGAGGAAAGGACGGGAGAGGTGAAAAAAAAATAAAAAAATAAAATAAACACTATTGGGACACTGCTGCCCTTGAAGACAGATATCCTTTTTTATAGTCCATCAGGGATCCTCGGAGAAGGACGCAAACCTGACACTATCCGGACAAACTAAGACTGCCATGCGCTACTCGGGTTGTCTAACAAGCAGATTTCTAATTTCCTACAAATAAGTTTGGGTTAGTTGGTTTGACCTAAACTAACCCAAACTGATCGAAACTAACCAAAAGCAAAAGAGGATGAAGAGGGGTGGGAACTCTTCGGATCTCTATTTGGGTTCCTACTGAGAGTTCACAAC
>MU182706.1:34829-46203 GCA_016904865.1 Pissodes strobi
CCACTTGGAGGGCATTTACACCAAAAACCGTATAAGAGGACAGAGGATTTTATTATTGGAAACCAGAACAAGCATAACTATTTAAAAAAAACAATCTCAGATTCGAAAATCTCGATATCTCTGCTATAAAAAAAGGTTTTTTTCTGGACGAGAAATTCGAGAATAGCGATGTTAATAGAAAACATGCAGAAAATCGTTTTTCCATACTGCGACATTTTTACAAGTTTGAATTTGACGCATTATGGGAAATTTTAAGAAATTCGTCTGCATTCTAGCCAGCCAGATATGACGAGAAAACTAGTGTTGGACAGCAGTAGCATTAAAAGTAATTGGTCTAGATATAGAAAGAAAAACGGATGTGGCGAGACAAGGATGGTCCCAACAACCTCATTACCTCCCAAGGAAAAATTCATTGAAAAACCAAAAGCAGAGACCCTCAGTCCCCGGCAGGTCTTAAACGATCAGAGGGTATTGCTAAAAATCTCCGGGCCAGTAATGAAGAAGATTGCTACCTGGAACGCAAGAAGTATGTTTCAAGCTGGTGAAATCCACAACGCCATCAGAGAGATGAAGAGAATGAGCATCGAAATTTTGGAGATCAGCGAAATGAGATGACCTAATTCTGGAGAATGTCACCTCGACGACCATTATATCTACAATGGTGTGGCGCTCATAGTAAATAGAGAACTACAAAAAACAGTATTTTTTCTTGTCCTAGTATCTGATAAAGTGGCATTTTGCAGCTCAATTCCAAAATTATCGAGATACATGCACCAACGAGAGATCACTCAGAAAAAGTTGTTGAAGCCTTTTACCAATAACTCCAGACCTTCTTAAAAATCACTAAAAAGTCAGAAATCACGATTATTATGGCTGGTTTTAATGCAAAGATTGATAGCGATGCGAGAGAGGACATAGTTGGTGGATGTGGCTTGAGTGTTGCGAATGAACGTAGCGACAGAGTGTTCCAGTTTTGACAAGAAATGGGGTTTGTTGACTCGAAGACTAAGCCTCCACCAAGGCGCCTGTACACTTGGATTTCTAACGCCCATACGCCAGAGAGGACAACCAGAAACCAAATAGACTTTGTATTAATGAATAAACGATACAGAAATTGCATTAAATCGGTAAGAACTTACCCTGGCGCAGATATAAATGCTGATCACAATCTTCTTGTAGCAAATATTCAGTTAACTATAAAAAAGTGTGCACTAAAATGAAACTGTCTTAAATCAGATCTGACAGGACTGAGCAACCCAGAGATGCTAGCTGAGGTCAGAAACTAACTAAATTGTGGATTAAGCAAAGTAAGCATTATGGAGAATTCTGAAGCGGAGACTGTTTGGACCAACATCAAGGAAGTGTTCACAAACGCAAGCTTGAAATTATCTTAAAACCATACTAGGATAAAAAAGAAAGTTTGGATGACTGATGAAATTCTTTATTTAACCCATTATATGCCGTTGTACTCATTAGTATTATAAGATCCTTTACACAAATAGTGCACTATATAAAAATCGGCCTTTCCTATTGGTCGATCCGCATGGCCCTCCGCTCGCTTCGCTTGCTACGGGGGCTCAAGAAACGGAAACTTACTAGGTGCCAACCTAAACTAACCCAAGACATACCAAAAATCAAGAAAAAAACTGATTAGAAACATAATCTTAAAAATAGATAAAAAAAACAATGGGGTTTGAACCCGGGCTGTCCAGGTGAGACCCAGTTGTCTAAACCTCTACACCACGAGAGCTCTTGACAGAAATCATTTGTAATACGAGATGGATCAACCAATAGGAGAGGTCGATTTTTACATAGTGCACTATTGGTGTAAAGGATCTTAAAATGTTACTCATTAGAGTACACCATAGAAAATATTTTTGGCGCCATCTAGCAATCGGTAGATAAATATACATTTAAAGGACAATAGTTCTGATAGTTAGGGCATAGATGGCAACCCAATATTCCAGCGAAATTGACAACCTATCGATTTTTCGCAAACTTTATACAACCGCTACGTAGGTTATGCTGTCTATTTGATACACGAAAGTGAATAATCTTGCGAAAATAATATTTTTTGTATTACGATAGTGCGTATCTTGTGTTTTTAGCTTGTACTAAGTGTGATTGAGCTATTCTAAGTGTTGTTTGAATGTATCACACAGTTTCTGAATATGGTAAGTAAAAATTACTTACTGTACTCATTTGAGTACAATGGGCTAATACGTTACTTTTACATTTCAATCCTAGTTGCTATTCCAACTAAGTCAGTCTAGTTTTCAATGAACTCTGAGGATTTTCCCGAAATTCCTACAACACATTTCTATGGTAGGAAAAGATACCAATATTTGCAACCGGCTTTGGAAGAAGTTGCTTCGTCTAGTACTAGAAAGGAAGTTGACATTGTGATTATTCCCCCGGATGTTGATTCACAGACAGACGAAGAAGATTTTGACGAAAATAATATTCCAGAAGAGTTACTGATGCCTCAAGATGTCGCTGGCGAAATCGAACTTTGACAGATTAGTACCAGTGAAAGCGAAGACAGTGATGATGGGTTCAATTTACCTTTGTCAGCTGTATGGCAGAATATTTTTCGTTCAAATCCAAATCCTCCGCAATCCAAGAAACAAAAGCTGCCAGAACCTAAGTGGACTAAAACTTTTGTAGACACCAGTAGTCTATCGACAACAGGATGCACAGATAGTTTGGAAATGTTGAAAAGCGATTTAGAAAACCACAATTCAGTTGAAATATTTGAGAAATTATTTGATGATGAAATTTCTTCTTTTGACTGGATACAATAAGTTGCCAAGTGAGCAAAATTATTGGAGTCTTGATGAAGATTTAGGCGTTTCTGTGGTATCATATGCTATGTCACGAGATAGGTTCCAGGAAATCAAGAGATACATTCATTTAGCCAATAATGACAATTTAGATAAAAAAGACAAAATGGCGAAACTGCGTCCTCTGATTTCACTTCTGAATCAAAAATCCTAGCAATGGTGTATATTGTGAACATCTGTCAATCAACGAAGCGATGGTGAAGTTTTTTGGTCAACAATCTAGCAAACAATACATAAAAGGTAAGCCTGTGCGATTTGGATATAAGAATTGGATGCTGTGTAGTTCTTCAGGCTATTGCTACGCATTTGACACCTATTGTGGTGCTAAAATATTACTGATGGAGTGGCTGATCTTCCTTTGGGATCGAGGGTGGTACTTCAGCTTCTGAAATGAGTCGCAATACCATCGGACCATGTAATTTTTCTTGATAATAATTTTAGCAGCCATGGACTTCTAAAACTACTAAAAGAGCGGGGTCAGCGAGCTACCGGAACTGTTCGGGAGAATCGAACAAGAAAATGTCCTTTGACCGACGTAAATATGTTCAAAAAATAAAGATCGGGGCTATTTTGAGCATATGCATGATAGCGATTCTGCTCTTCTGTTCGTCAGGTGGCAAGATAATAATACAGTCTCGATGGTAACAAACTATGACACATTGGAATCTATCGGTCGTGTAAAACGCTGGTCTACAGCTGCAAAAGAAAAGGTTGATGTTCCTCAACCTAAAATTTTTCGGAATTACAACAAATCCGTGGGAGGTGTTGATCTGCATGATCAAGCTGTAAGCAATTACAGGATTTCAGTTGGTGGTAAAAATGGTGGTGGGTACTGTTCACCAATATGATACACATGGAGAATATTTCAATTAGTCAATGAAGAACCAATTGGTCTTATTGATTTTGAGAGGATGATAGTTCGTCATTACTTGGCCTGTCATGAAAAAACAAAGAGCAGACGAGCTGGTCAAATACCAGTAAGTCTGAGGAAAATTGAAAAAACAACTGAGATATACTAGGTGTCATCAAAGGGTCAGATGGAGTTGCGTGAAATGCAAAGTAACTTTATGTGTTGAACGAGATTGTTTTGCCTTTTATCATTCATAATTTAAAAAATAAAAATTGATATTAAAATTTTGTTTTAAATGTTTGTACACTATTATTTTAGTTTGCTTATTTTTAACATCATGAGTTTTCTTTGAATAAAGCTTGAGCATATTAAATATTTTTTTCATCATTTCTCCATGTATTATCCCATTGTACTCAGCTGAGTACATGGGTCTTGCTAACCCATGAACTTCCAAATGTGAGTTACATTTACTTTTCTCCTCCTAATAGCGTAAATTTTATCAAAATATTAAAAAATATGGTTTTCGCTTAAAATAATATCTTGGATTTCATTGGGTTAATGGAAGAAAGACGCTGGAAACAAGGTCCTCTAGAATATCACCAGATGTATCGCGTAATAAGGATTAAAATTAGAATTGCCAAAGAAAATTGGCTTAATGAGCAATGTCACGAAATCGAAGTTCTGGAGGCTAAATATGGCACTTGTAATATGCACAAGAACATTAGCTGCTGGTGTATACAAACATCGACAAACTGGCATTCTCTTGGACAGTAAAGATAAAAATAATTAGAAAAAGAGGTTTTTTCAGCTTTATGGACCGTTTTATTAAATGATTGTCACTAAATGACCAACGTTTCGGCACTAGTTTGTGCCATCTTCAGGGCTATAATAAGAGAGAAAAAAATTGTTTAGTTATCGTGATCGGGCCTGATACATTAAGTATTGAATATTTATGAAATTAAAAACTAACTAGGTTGTACAGAATTATGAGGGATACCTATAGAACACGTTTGGATTATTTAATTGATGAGTAAAACATGGAACAAACTGAAACTAAAAAGAAAAAGGAGGTCTGTTAAACAAACTCACCCAGCAACCTAGAGTTGGGCATAAATGAAATGCCTTGTTGAACCCATGCGTGTTGTGATCGCTATGGGTTCAACAAGCCATTTCACTTATGCCCAACTCTAAGTTGCTGGATGAGTTTGCTTAACAGACCTCCTTTTTCTTTTTAATTTCAGTTTTTTCCATGTCAATTAAATAGCCCAAACGTGTTCTATAGGTATACCTCATAATTCTGAACAACCTAGTTAGTTTTTAATTTCATAAATAATCAACACTTAATGTATCAGGCCCGATCACGATAACTAAACAATTTTTTTTCTCTCTTATTGTAGCCCTGTAGATGGCACAAACTAGTGCCGAAACGTTGGTCATTTACTGACAATCATTTAATAAAACTCCATAAAGCTGAAAAAACCTGTTGTGTTGCCGAAGTCTGTCGTTCTCCGTTCGCACTCCAGTACTACGTTGCTAAGTCTTCAGTATTTTCTATTTTGAAATTGAGGCGTGGACTCTGACAGAAGCCATGTGTAAAAAGCTGGAAGCTTTCGAAATGTTGACGAATCGACGGATATTGAAAATATCCTCGATGGACAGAGTGGCCAATGTAAATGTATTTGCAAGAATGTCAAAAGAGCCCGAGGTCATGCTCGCACTTAAGGAACGAAAGTTGGAGTACTTTGGACATATTCTCAGAAACGAAAAATACGGATTTCTGAAATTAATAACAGAAGGAAAAGTCGAACGTGTAATTTTATAGCAGATTTTGAGGTAAAATTTTTGTGGTAAGTAAGTTGCCTGATATTTTATTTGAAGCAAGGAAAATGGGTCAGAATAAGAAAATTTGAAGATTTTGAGGTGAGCACATACAAAATATGTATTAATTTTATATTCTGCCATGTTGATATCGCATACCCGATTAAGTATGATTTGTTCATTTGTTAATGCCTTTAGCAGTAAAATAGCCTCGGAAATACACAAAAATAACAGCATCTGAGATTTCTATAAAATGCTCTGCCCTATATTGATTTATCTCGATAATGATTTAGTGTTTTTAAATATGCTTTCTCATGATAACCCTTTATGAAGCATCAATACGTCAGGCGAATTATTATGCAAACTACCATCGGAATCTATAGCAGAATTTTACCCAAACTAACCGCCCGGTCGGATGGCTAAGAATAAAAAGACACCCGTTATTTTATCATAATTTTCGAATATATCACGCTTTAGGTATTATGTTCGGCGATGAAAAATTGATAAAATTTCGCCAAAGGTATTGAGCAAGAAAGGACGCACCGGGCCCTATGGGAAAAATTTGAATATGGCCTGTGGGGTGCGTTTGCTTGCATTAATTTACCCTCTGCATAATAACAGGGACAAAAGGGTTAAGAAAACCTGAATGCGCTGCAGGTCTGGGTCGTGTGAAGGAATTGATATGGCCACATTATTCCGAAAAAAAAATCGATAGTTCATGTGTTTTGGCTTCTAAGGGTAAACCGTCGACATAATAATCTTAGAAAAGCCAAAAGTGTACACTACGAAGCTTCAAAACATTTTAAAACAGACTAATAAATCATAACAACAAATTCTCAAAAGCCATTACAAAATGCGTGGTTATGTTGCTGGTTTTTTATTCTTGTTGATTGATTTAACAGACTTTGGAAGCAAGCGCGAAAAATGCATTTATTTTAAGAAAGAGAATGGGTTCTTTAAAAGCAATAAAGTTTTATTGCAAATTATTCAAAATCAGACAGGGCCTTGTGAAAAAAATAATAAAGTTGAACTTAAATGGAAAAGATTTTATTATTGATTTCTCAGGAGATGCCTTGTTGAAGAAAAATAGTTCAACTGCCCTACTATCAAATTTCAGGTGGTATAAAGACAGATCCAAAATCTATCACAAAGTGAGTTTGTAATCGGAAATTAAGTAAATACTGAAATAGGACAGTTAAGCAATATAAAATTATTAAGAGATTTTTAGAACGCAAAAAAAATGGTGAATTGAAATAATTCCTAAAGATGACCGAAAATTTTCAATGCAGCATCTAAATACCCAAATTTTCTCATTAGTCCTCTCGGACATATAAACTAACCCAAAAAATATTTTTAGTTTTATTATCGCCTGCAAAGGAATTGTTGTAGCTTAATTAAAAGGCAACCTTTACAGCAATACCATATTTCGAAATAAAAAGGTTTACTGGTGCTTTCAGCAGACATTTTGCCCTGGCGAGTAAAGTCGAAGGACTCTCGGGGGAGCCTGTAATCCCTAGAGAGCGCGTCCTCGGGAATGCTTCCCAGAGATGGGTGGTAGGAGGGAAATCAAATACCTCCCGCGCACCAACAGGTTAGTGGGTGTCTGACTCCAGAGGAGCGACCCGCAACAGCGTCTGACTCAGATTGGGAGGCTGAAACAAAAACTGGCCAACACATTCGCCAAAACCTTCCAAACCCATGTTATGTTATGTTGATTCTTAAAACTACATTACCCCAGGCGAGTATAGTGAGAATCTCAGAATCTCGCACTGATAAAAGCTCAATAGACCGAAACAAAGATTCTATCCCACAAAATCTAATCCGTGTCGCAACATACGAGATCAGAACAATGAGAACAGTTGAACATCTTGAAATTCTGGAGAGAGAGCTAGAAAATGTAAAATGGGATATACTTGGCCTAAGCGAGACCAGACTACAAGGAGAGAATACTCCCTACAAATAATTCAGAAGATCATGAAGCCGAATAATTCTATGAGGATATAACAACAGTTCAAAGATTGGGAAACGCTAAGTTCTCCATAATCATAGGAGACTTTAATGCCAAAATTGGCCCAAGGACAGAAAATGATCCTCCAAATATAGGAAATATTGGATTAGGAAATAGGAATATCAGAGGTGAAATGTTACTTAATTACCTCCAGCAGCAAGGTCTATATTGCCTCAATACCTTCTATGAGAAATCTTCCCAAAGAAAGTGGACCTGGAGAAGTCCAGATGGCCAAGTTAAAAAATTAAATCGACTATATATTGTGTGAAATATGCCTGAACGTAGACGTGCTGAATAATTCCAATACAGGAAGTGACCACAGATTGATTCGAGCAGATATTGCAATCAACGCTAAACTTGAGAGGCGAAAGCTTGTTCAAAAGAAGACTTACTCAACTACGGAAACCCTAAAGGCAAATGAGACCTAATATCAAACAGCCTTAGAAGCAAAATTGAAACCGGTAAGCAACCTAGAGAAAATAGATCTGAACCAGCTATCGACAACAATTGATCTGCTCGAGACCAAAATCAATAAATTCGAAGTTCAGCCCTAAAACTTTGCAGCTACTAGATCAGAGAAGACAAACAAACAGAGATTCCAACGAATATAGGAAGTTGTGCAGAACAATAAACAAGAAAACTCGAAAAGACCTAAAGAACCATAACAGCCAGTTAGAACAAAGAGTAATAGAAAATAACTCTAATATGAAAGTACTCAAATCACATATGTCCAAAGGAAGGAAAAAATTGTTCAAAATTAAGAAAAACCCCAGGAGGACTGAGGTCCATGTTAGAAGAACCACAAGCAGCATCAAAGCAGATTGGACTTCAAATGAATTTGGGAAAGACAAAAATAATGACCAATGAGGGTGTTAGAGTCAGCATAGAAGGGAAAGTTCTTGAGATTGGCGACGAATATGCATATTTAGGCCACACCATCAGGCAGAGGAAATATCTAGAAGGATTGAGTTGGGCAGCATTCGGCAAACTCGGATACATTCTAAAATCCCAGAGCATTCCTATCAATCTTAAAAGGAAAGTATATGATTCCTGAATTCTACCAGTAACTACTTATGGTATGGAAACAGTAACTCTCATGGAGAAAAGTGCATATAGGCTCAGAATAACACAAAGAGTGATGAAGCGTGCCATGTTGGGGATCAGCTTAAAAAATCACGTAAGAAATTGTGAGATTCGAGAGAGAACAAAGGTTGTCGATGTCCTCAAACGAATAGCACAGCAAAAATGGCGATGGGCAGGTCATGTGGCAAGGCAGGATCATTCCACTTCCAAATGTACAAAGAGAGTAATAGATTGGCGTCCAAGAACATCGAAGAGAAGCGTGGGAAGGCCCCCAAAACGATGGCGGAGGATAACAGGAAGGGGATGGATGCAGACTGCGTGGAGATCATTGGAGGAGGCCTACATTCAGGAGTGGACGAACATAGGCAGTATTAGAAGAAACTTTTTTGAGTTTTGACATTAATTTTTTGGCAATTAAAAAGCATGAGCCTGATCTTAGAATCAATGGTGCTTACCATAATAAAAAAACATGATTTCAGATGTAATAACCTTACTAAAAAGTCTGATAAATTTCCCGAAATCTACTACTCTCTTATCTTATCTCTTGAATACACTGGAGCAACTAAACTGTCTGTCGTATATAATTAAAGAGGGAAAATATAAGCAGAACATATCATTAAATGACATCGATCCGACTGAAAATGCCTAATTGGGAATGTTTGTTGATTTTCAGTTCGAGAAATCTAATTTAAGCACCCAATGCATAGTTATCTTCCGAAAATCAATCTGAGATTCGTAAACCCCATGATTTCTGCTATACAAGATGGTAACATAAGAAAATCCAGGTTAAATTGAAACATGCAGAAAATCACAAACAATTTCCAAAATTTTTAATATTTCGGCAATTTTACTAGGTTGAATAGATAAGCTTTGATTTTGATTGAGCTTTTGAGGCATTATGAAAATTTTGAAAGAATACGTCTCCTAAAATATTGACATAAGGTTTATTTACATATTTAATTACCTCAAATATCATTGGAAACGGTTTGAACCTCGAAAAATGGGTCAGGATCGGAAAAAGTGGATATTTCTCGGTGATTAAAAGAAAAGTTTCCAGTGGACTTTATGACAGATTTCGAGGTAAAACTTGACTTCTCGCATATGGATGCGTAACTTTTATGGTAAGTTAATTTATTTGCCTGAAATCTCATTCAAAATAATTATTTAAAGATGAGAAAATTCTCCATGATAGCAGGAATTGGACATTGTCCAAGCAACAATCAGCGGCTTCTGCCGATTTTATGAAAGACTTTGACGCAAAATTTTACCTGCAAACATCGGAGTTCTGGCAGGTAATTTCAAAATATGTATTTCACAATATTAATCTTGCATTGTTGAAATTTTAACTTCTGTCATGTACCTATTGATTATTAATAAAACCTTTTTGCAGTCCAAAGGGCTTAATCCTTAGCTTAACCTAAAGAAATTTTATCTTATTATTTATAAAGAAAGAGTGTTAATAATAATTGTGTAATAATTTAAAAAACGAGAATAATTTTGGGAACAGTATTAGCAATAGGCAAATCTCATAAAGCGATGAACTTTCGTTGACCTGTTAAAACCTAAAGAAATAATCAAAACAATCAAGCCTTATTGACCTATTCACGTATTACAAAATCTCTTTTATTGTTTTAATCGATTCTTTTACGTTCAACGGTTTCCTTCTCGGAACACGATATTATAACGGACTATAACACTTTTGTCTAAGAAATTGACAGTCATCGTGATTGGACAAATTTGTGGCGTCATTTATTCGTGAACACACTGATGTCTTTGATCGTTGAGTGTGCATAAAGGCCACCAGCTGAAAGTAGGTAAATTTGTTTTACAGTTTTTTTTATTCGGTTGTCAACAATGACTAGTAAAATGTTGCGTAGAATAATAAATTTAATATGTAATTTTATCCAGAAACGTATTAGGTTTTCATTCGTTTTGGCAAAGGCGCGATCATATTATGAATGACAACTGTATCTAGACAAAGTGGATCATAATAACATTATACTTCATTGTACCATTACACTAATAGACCTCAAAAATGTTACGAGAGTGTTGTTGAGATCTATGCTATTCTCAAGAATTGAGGATATGCTAAGATTAATGCTCTATTGGTCCTCTTGAAATTCGGAAAGAAATTCCGAAAAAAACGGTTCCCTTTTTTGGATATCTCGGTTACTACAAAATGATGAAGTTAGTTACTAACTTCATCATCTTCATTCTCTGAACGGGACCAGTCCACATTTATTTGAAAAAAAAATGAAATAAACTGTTAAATAAAACAGCGGAAAAATTGTTTGCATAATAATTAGAAGCAAACTTTACCTCCTAGATCAGAACAACGCACGGTAAAAAAACTGTTCCAGCAAGGATTGATTGTCTACCGACAAGAATAGGAGCCACTTCCTTAGACATCAACTATGATGATTAATTTGTCAATAATACGTACTGAAGAAGGTAATCATAGTTTTGATAATAATGCTCACGAAATTGTGTCGAGAATCTGACTAACTGTAGGACTATGGTTTAATTTTGTATATGATATAACACTTGTTTCTGATTTTAATCATAGTTTTGATAATACTACTCACGAAATTGTGTCTTTAGAATCTGACCAACTGTAAGACTATGGTTTAATTTTGTATATGATATAACAGTTGTTTATCATTTTAATCATAATTTTGATAATACTGCTCATGAAATTATGTCTTTAGAATCTGACTAACTGTAAGACTTTTTGTTTAATTTTGTATATGATATAATAGTTGTTTCTGATTT
>MU182706.1:46213-61360 GCA_016904865.1 Pissodes strobi
CTTTAGAATCTGACTAACTGTAGGACTTTGTGTTTAATTTTGTATATGATATAACAGTTGTTTCTGATTTTAATCATAGTTTTGATAATACTGATCACGAAATTGTGTCTTTAGAATCTGACTAACTCTAGGACTTTGAGTTTAATTTGTTTTTATATGATAACATTTGTTCTGTTTTTCTTAGTAATAAGTTTATTTACAGATTTATTTTTTTTAACTATTTAAAATACTATTTTTATTTTGTATAAGAATATCATAGTTTCTTGTTGCTCTTTTTTATTTACTTTTTATAAGTATGTTTTCTGTCATAATTATGTTTGTTAGACTTTCCGATTTAGGAGTTTCTGTTTGGTTTTTCTTTTTGTGATATAACTCGTTTTTGTTTACTACAATTTTGTTTATTTTTTGTATAGATTTAAGAAAAAAAAGAAATTTTACCTTATGTTTTACTAGTAAATAAAGACTTATGTACAATAATATTTGTAAGTAAATGAGGTGTTACTTACCAATCAATGATCATTGTATTTCGATGAAAAGTGAATAGGGAAGATAATATCCCAACACTGACATCCTGAAAAAAAAGGAAATAAATTAAAAACACATTTTAAACTCTGATGTATATACATATATCATAGCTTCGATGAAAAATGCGGCAAGTAAAGAAAACCAACCTATCAAATATAGGTTCACTACTTCGTCTTCATCGGTGCTTCTGAGTTTTCGTGCTGTCTCAACAATGGTTGTAATAAATTGTTCAAAGTATTTCCCTCATTTGTGTGTTTTCAGGCAAATGCGATAAGAAAACATGCGGATATTCTAGCTAGAGTTCTGTTCTTAAAATTGATCCAGACATAGCATCATTTCCTGCTTTTTTATTTATTCTTTTTTTTTCTGAGCCAATGTTTCGTCGTAAGCCACATTCTTTCAAAAATTGTATTTTCAATAGTAGTTGTGCACGATCATTATTTCTATAAATCATTTAACCAGAAAACTATTTTTATAAAACAATAAGTGGGACATAACATGAATTCCATACTATCAACAACCTTAAACATAATCGTTTACAAGACTTTAACGGATATTTCCCCATCCGACTTAATTTGTTTTCGCAGTTGGGGAGCCTAAAATTAAAAGGCTCCCCTCTGGGTTGTCGTCGGTAATTTGCAATTTAGACTGGAAATTAGGTAAATGACCTGGTATGTCGACAGTTTGAACGACTGCATGAGGTCCGCGAATTAGTGTCCTTGTCTGGAGGTCGAATATTAAATTTAATTGACCCAAACTATAAGGTAAAAATAAAACTTCCTTTTTTGAAGTTAAATACTATGATACCTCCTGATGGCAGATAGAATAGAAAAATAGAATCGGGAATCAAAATCCACATATAAATCGAGCAAGAAAATGGAGATAAGGGCCAAAGGTGCTTTCTTGGAGAAGGGTATAGCTTCTCCAGCTAGCCTCATTTGCCTTAGCCCTGTTAAATCTCTCCTTTTGGAGAATGCCTCCACTGTTGTTTTATGTGGATTAACTGACAATTGTTCTTCACTGCACCAGAACTCTACGATGTTAAGGGCTCTTTGGCGTCTTTCCGATATAGTGCCCGTGAACTTTCCTCGCCCCACAATCGTCAAGTCATCGGCGTAGCCCATCATCACATGGAAACATTTCCACTTACAACACTAGCCAGAAGTCATTACCACTTTATAAGACTTGTTCATTAATGTGTACAAACATATGAGAGATTTAGGCGTTCGTACAGGATAAGGAAACTAAAAACCAATGACAAAAACTTTGCCTAATTTGACAAAAACATATAATGTTTTTGGATTGGTGCAATCATTTTAATTGAAACAAAGTATTTTATCACATTTAGTCAATTAGGACCCAGCATCGGCCCACTTTAGCTTCAAATAATCGTCGACCCACGATGTAAAATGATATTTTTTCTTGTGTAACTTATCTGGCGATTTTTTTCTTAACATTAAACAGATACCTATTAAATGCTTACTTTCCAATTTCTTAATATCCTTGACAAACAATAACTCATAATAATTTTTCTACCACACCTTTTCACTTAGGACATACCTTCGTACACATATCATTTTACTAAAGCCCATAATTCTAGCCGTGTTGCAAAACGTTACGCGAACACGCCATTGTACGGTTTTTAAAACAATAATGCGTGAGACGTCGGCTAAACAACAATAATATACGGCAATAAAACAACTGACAATCCTTCTGTGAAGGGGTGACGTCACAATAACTTCCGAAACAATGGGTATTACAAAGGCGGGTAAGTCAACGTCGTAAAAACATATCAGGAATCAAAAATGCGAGCATAGTAATTGTTCGTTGCGATTTAAATATGCAATGAGGTAAAATAGGTGAGAACTATTATTCGTGTGTATGTATGAACAGTCAGCAGGAGAAGGAATGTTCTTAAATAAAATTTCACCTTCTTGCCATAATGAAATAATATTTTAAGCCCTAGTTACTATTTAATAAAATAGAAGCTAACTTCTTTGTCGGCAATAATTGTTTCCGATGTTGGTGGCACTGAATGTCATATTGTTTGGTACAGCAGTAGTTAAAATTTGATCTTTCATTTAGCCACCAGAAGATTGCAGGCTGGCTGCGGACATCATAATGCCATCTAAGGTCATTAAGCCAGTTTCAACCGTACAAATCGCCGGTGTTAGATGAGATATACCCAGTACTTCTACAGAGAGGACAGGATAGTTGGGTCCCATCTGTCTGTAAGATCTTCAGAGGCTATATAGCCTGGGGATACATACTTACAAAATGGCAACAGGTGAAGGTTATATACCTGCCGAAGCTAGGGAGGATACCAGACCAGACACCAAAGTCATTTAGACCCATCAGCCTATCGACTGTTATGCTGAAAACCATTGAAAGGTTAATTGATAGGAACGTACGAGATAGTGCTCTAAAGGCCAGCCCGCTAAGCAACTGTCAATATGCATACCAAACAGGAAAATCTACGGATTTAGCCCAAGACGATTTGAGTAGGCTGCTATCGAAATCCATAGAGGATAATAAAGGCGCATTCAACCACGCGTCACCAGATTCGATCGGAAGAACCCTTGAAGGAAGACAAGTCCCAGGAACCATCCTCCAATAGATCGCGGTCAGCCTTAAAAATAGAACTATCCTATCCACCTATGGCGAGGCAATACATAAAACAGCAGTCGCAAGGAGGAGTATTAACCCCACTACTGTGGGCCATTCTAGTGGATGGACTAATCCAAAAACTTCGGGCGGAAGGCTTTCACTGCCTGGGCTAAGCAGATCACTTGACGATTGTGGTGCGAGGAAAGTTCACAGGCACCATATAAGAAAGAAGCGATAGAGCCCTTAACATCGTAGACTCCTGATGCAGAGAAGAACAAATGTCAGTTAATCCACATAAAACAACAGTGGTGGCATTCACCAAAACGAGAGATTTAACAGGGCTAAAGCAAATGAGGCTAGCTGGAGAAGCTATACCCTTCTATAAAGAGGCATACCTGGGAGCAATCTTTGACCAAAAACTTACATGGAACACGCACATCCAAAAAGTGGTGCTAAAAGCCACAATAGCTCTAGGGATATGTAGAAGAACGTGTGGAAAAAACTGGGGATTGGACCCGAAAATTACTCTATGGTTATAGGATAAACGGTATATGGTTATAGGATAAACGGTACAGTCGTTGGCACTCCGACAGTTATTGGCACGTTTAGGAAAAAAGTGAAATAAATAAGAAATCGGAGAAATAATTCTATTTTTCAATAGTCTCTATATATAGCGACACCTGTGGCACACATGTAGAACTAACTGCGCCATTTTTAATTTATCATGGCAGTTGTAGTGCTTTGTCGAGTGAGACGATGTCAACTATTGCTTTGTTTGTTGCAAGTTCTTAGAAAAATTGTAAGGAATAGGCCATCGTTGGATCAGCATTTATTCTGTGTTACCTGGAATAAATGATTACTATTGGTGAGTAATACATATTTAGACATGTGTTTTTGATAATGTAAGGTTAGTTGACCGTTTCTTCAATGTTTTAGCGGAAACTTTAATAGTGCCAATCATTCTAGTGGAAAATTATACATTTCTATTTATTAGTACCCGGTGCCAATGACTGTGATATAGACTAAAATGAACTTTTATGCCAAAATCATCTTTATATGCCTATTATTTTAGGTACATTCGTGAATTTGTTGGATGTTAATACAGAAATCCTCAATAAACAGTGGTTGACACCAGTGACAATAACTGTTTTAGTGGAGTACCAATGACTGGTCTCAAATTTTATAGGGGTTATCGCAATGCCAAAAGTAACCCAGGGAGTGAAATACAGCAAAAAATATGACGAAAAAGCCATTACTAAAGCTTTAGAAGATATAATAAATAATGGTGTACCGAAAAAAGCCACCGCTAAAATATATCGAGTACCACGTTCGACTATACAGTTTCGGTTGAATCAATAATTCAGCAAAACATCATTGGATCTTAAACAGATTCTTTCACAAGGTGAAGAAAAAACATTAGTTGATTGGATCATTGAAAGCCACAGAAAAGGATTTCCTCGAAGTAGGACTTGCAAGTTAGTGTAAAATAATTTTTGGACGAGAAACCAAGAGATAACTCGTTCAAAGATAATATGCCGGGTAATGGCTGGTATGAGAAACGCCATTCCTTATTATGCGAAAGAGTACCTGAAGCTGTGACTGCTGCCAGTTCAAAAGTCAGTGAAGTGAGTGAAGCAGATATTCGTAAGGGGTTTGTAGGTATTGAAACGTACTTGAAGGAAGAAAACTATTTCGAGATTCTCGGATGTCCCGAAGGTGCCAAAAATGTATATGAAGTTGATAATGCTCAAGCAAAATCGAACTATCTTATTTACATTGTCTGCTGGGGCGAAGTAACGCCGCCATTTATTATTTATCCTTATAAGCGCTTACCTGCTTCAATTTTGGCTTCAGTACCACATACGTGGGGAATCGGAACTAGTTCAAATGGGTGGATGAAGACTGAGCTGCTTTTTGAGTACATAGCGAATTTCTTATCCATTCTTAGTCAAGAAAGGTACAAAATTACCGGTTATCTTGTTTGTAGATGATTATAGCACCCACACTTCATATCAGCTGAGTGATCTCTGTTCACATTTAAATATCATTCTAGTTTGTCTATATGGAAACTATACAAAAAGATTACAACCTGCAGATGTGTCAACATTTAAGCCTCTTAAATCCTATTGGAAGAAGGCAAAATAATTCAGAAGCTCTGACTCAGGAAAAAAAATGCTCCTGTTTTGAAAATTGTGATTGACATTTATATGAAACCTGAAATAATAAAAAAGGGTTTTATAACTACTGGCTTCTGCCCATGGAACCCCGACGCAATTGATTATTCGAAATGTAGGGAAAATGAAAAATGACCTAAAGCAAAAAGAAGGTGCTGTAGCAATTGATTACTTAAGATTCGCAGAAATAGTGGGTGGTAACACATCAATCAAAGATTATTTGGTATGGCCAGAGTGTCCACCCAGAAAAGGCAAAAGGAATACATAGAGATTGTCCTTTGTACTCACATCTGACCAATGGAAAAAACTGCAGTCAAAAAAAAAGGGAGAAAAAGAGTAATGAAGAAAAACAGAAGGAAGAGAGAAAACTGAAACGAATAGAGAAGAAAGAGGAAAATCAGAAGAAAAAGTCGAACAAAATGAATTGTACGACACAATCGAAGAAAACTACAGCTACAAAATAGCTAACAAACAATCCGGATTGATGACAAATAATATGGCCGAAGAGAATATTGGGATCGTAAAAAATTACGATACTACTTATAATACGAGCAATGGAAGAAATAATATAGATGATGTTGATGCAGGAATAAGAAAATTAATATAATCTCAAATATGCATTGAGTGTGCGAAGGAGAACTCTCTTCCCCCAAGAAGAGAAAGATCTAAAAAATTAAATCAATCCTCAACAGGTTCCTGCAAACTTAATTAGGTGTGGCCTATGTTTTTCCTGCACCAAAAACATAAACAGTTCTTTTCATGGACTTAGATGTTCAACTTGTACTCGCAGTTACCATGAAAAATGCATAACGAAACATGGACTCTTTAACATTATTAATGATTAAATTTTTACATGCAAGTCATGCAAAGTTAAATATCATAGCAGTGTTTAATAAACACTTTGATGCAGATTTATTATAATGTGTATATGAGTGATGTTTCGATAGCAGTCCTTGAAAATAAAAGTTCTACTAATATGATCAAATATTAACTAAGTACATTAAAATATTTGATTTAAAAAAAAATAGCGATCAATCGTTTGCTCCTCATCAGCGACTACTGTCAGAACAGTTCCATAGCTGTTCGTTTTTATATACTTACCTTCCTGCTCCTAATAACCCAGGTGCCTACCAAGGACCACTTTCTAGGCAAAGGTTCGCCGTGCCAATCACTGCCCGATGCAGATGACAATTACTAGCGTATGGGTGCCAATTATTGAAATTTTGACAACCTTGCATTAATAAGAGTTTTCTCTTAAACATACTTTAAAATTTTGGATAAACTTATGCTATTAATTAAATTGATGATAATAATAAAGACTGTAATTACATTGACACTTACACTAAATGTGTAATATGGTTATTAGCCTTAATATAAATTGGCGTTACTCCTTAAAGAGTCAATCACTAAACCGTTTACCCTACACAACATATGGAACAATCGCCTGGTGGACGAAAACCAGACAGGTAGAGGCAATAAGAAGGCTAAATGAGGGTACAGAGACTAGCTTGCCTCTGTGTTACTGGCAGCAGCGATGGGGGTATTATTAAATCTACCCCCACTCCATGTTCTAGTACAAGGCGAAGCCAAATCGATCTGTTACAGACTAATACAAGGCCAAACACCACTAATAAGAGAACACGGCACCGAAAACAATAAACTATACTGCGAGATTAAGGAGGATACAATACTAGGCATGCCCTCGGACCGCTCCACTCCGCAGTATAGCTTTGAAGAGACATTTTCAACACAAATACCACCCTGGATAAAAGGGTCACCCATAAAGGGCAGACATGGGCTGGTATATAGACGGCCCGAAAACCGACCAAGGAATAGGAGCCGGAATCTACGAACCAAGGACAAAGATCAAAATATCGATACTTATGGGCACACTCGCCACAGTATTTCAGGTGGAAAGTACAGCTATCATCCTCTGGATAGAGGAAATTATTAGGAGGAAAGTGAGCAACAAGATAGTCGATATCTACTCCGATAGCTAAGCAGCAGTCAAAGCAGTATCTTCCAAGATAGTAATATCAAAGTTCGTATTGGACTGTATAAATCTGTTTAACGAAATGGGAAATAGAAAAGTGACCTTGGTGTGGATGTCAGGACACTTAGCCCGAGAAGGTTCGTCCCAGCCACTAACAGGACCAGAACCATTTTGCGGAGTCGCAAGGCTATGGGCCAAGGCATCTATTCGAAAAGCGATAGAAGAAGCGTCCTAGAGGTGGTGGTTTAATCTACTGGGACATAGACATGCCAAAGATTTCATCAGCAAACCTTCGGCAACATTAACAGCAGACTTGTTAAATTATAATCGGAAGTTAATAAGAATCATAGTGGGACTACTAACAGAATACTGCTGACTAAAGAGACATATGAGTCGGATAGGCCTGACGGATGAAACCCTGTGTAGGTTCTGCCAGGAAGGGAGGAGTCGGCAAAACACATTATCTGCCACTGTGAAGGACTTTCGAGGTTGCGCTTCGAAAATGCCGGGACAACCAATGCAGAAGCGTTAAGCTACACCATGGAGCCACTGTCGAGACTTTGGAGTCTGATCAAGAAGACACAGTTGGACACAATACTCTAAGTACAAGGTGAGTTGCAATAGATCTTACAGGTCGCAGTGACATAAAGGCAATGACGCCTCCTCCACGCATATATCTATCTATCTAGCCACCAGAAATGTTCCTGTCTCGAGTGCGTAATTTTAAACTTGCGTATTTTATCTTACTTAAAGGCCATAAGATTATTTTCCTCATGTTCAAGCAAAATTGTTAATGTTAAAAAGTTAGTTATAATGGGGGTAATTTCGACTATTAAATAGGTTACTTCGGTCAATTTCATTTATCCAATCAGTGACACAAATATGGTTTCCTTGTTCCCTTTCCCTTTCGACATGTTTTTAAACCCGAATATCTTCACTATGCCTATTATTTGTTTTAAGAAAATGCATCTGGAAGTCCAGTATTTCCTGTTTTTTTATTGCGAGAGAGAGATAAATACATATCAATTGTTTTTTTCTGGGACTAGCCTATGGAAATGAATTAGAAATATAATCATTACAAGTCAAATAATAAACTGAAACACTCAAAGCATTAAAAGGTGCTAAAATTTAGTCAGGCTAATACCACAACCCTTTCAATATACACAATCTTACTAGTTTGCTCCGACAAATTTTTCTCGCAGTGTATACAATGAGCCATTAATTATTACTTATACAAAGGTATTATAACCTCCATCGGGATATTTATTTCTTTGTCCCCGAGGTGCAAGCACATTGGTAATATCATTTAGATTGCCTTCATTACGTTTGAATTAATGGCCCGAGTTCAGTAACAACATTTATTAAAATAATAATTAGATAGCGACGTAAAGTTCTTTTATCTTTATTTAAATGGTTTTTATGGAACTTTCAATTATTACTGCACGCAACGTTCGACCTCATAAATTACGTAATTGAACATTATTTATAAAATAGAAATAATTATGAACATATTAGTTATTAATTAGCGTTGCATTCCAAGAGTTAGTTGCCATGGCTCGGTTCGAGTTCCATTTGCTGGTCTTTATGAGGAATAGTTAGCGAAGAGTCCCACTTCTTACAGGCATTATTGGTGTATTAATTGTAACGACATGAATAAAAGCTATAAAATATAGATATTCTCTAGTCCAAAGTTCGGTACTTTTGAAGGAATAATTATGATAAAACATGTTTTATTTGAAGCTTATAGCATATTTATTAAAATATAGGAAATCAATTAAAAAAAAATCAAAAATAAAATATATCAAATATTTACAATTTAATTTTATGGATAATAAACTACCAATTGTGACTACAAACAACGAAATCACAATGTACAGGATGCGTAAAAAATATGGATAAAATTTTAACACTACAATCCTTCAAAAATATGTCGAATACTGCGTGCGTACATAATATATGATATAATATCCTGAATTATTTGATTTCTAATTCTAAGATGGAGGTTTAAAGACTTCCTAAAAAATGCAATTTTTTATGGTATCTCGATAATGCTTAAGAAAAAACCATTTTTTTTTAATTGAAACGATACCTGAACTGCCTAAACTTAATAAAGGGGTTCTACTTTTCCTATGCTTCTTTAGAGATGATCTTAAAAAACTCAGAAAGCCGTGATAAGTTTGGTCTAAATGTTAGGTTGATCAAATTCATTAGGAATGTTATAGCTTTACGATTTTCAAAGTGCTATGTACGAAATTTTTTTGTAGTATCTGGGTTTCTGCCAAATTTCGAGGTAAAGGAGCGATATTCGTAAATGCAAACTATATAGAGAGAAAGCTGAGAAAATTTGCTACAGGACGAAGGAATACTCACGGGAAACGCGCGTTTTGCTTGGATTTATGGCCGTGCGAAAATAAATTTACGATTTTCAAAGTGCTATGTTCGAAATTTTTTTGTAGCATCTGGGTTTCTGCCAAATTTCGAGGTAAAGGAAGCAATATTTGTAAATGCAAACTATACATAGAGAGAAAGCTGAGAATATTTGCTACAGGACGAAGGAATACTCACGGGAAACGCGCGTTTTGCTTGGATTTATGGCCGTCCGAAAATAAATTTAGGATTTTCAAAGTGCTATGTTCGAAAATTTTTTGTAGCATCTTGGTTTCTGTCAAATTTCGAGGTGAAGGAGCGATATTCGTAAATGCAAACTATATAGACAGAAAGCTGAGAAAATTTGCTACAGGATGAAGGAGTATTCTCGGGAAATGAGTGTTTTGCTTGGACTTATGGCCGTTCGAAAGCTAATAAATCGTTGCCTCAGAAACAATACTTAAGTTGCCTAAGTGACTGCTATATTATATAAGAAGAGAGATCTTGACCAAGCACAAACTTATAGACCAATTTCTCTGTTGCCCATATTCTAAAAAACATTGGAAAAAGGCATTGCAAATCTTCAAATTCTTTGAAGAAAATGACGTCTTTACTTCCTGTCAGTTTGGGTTTAGGAAAGACAAGAATACTGTTTTGGCAATCTTGGACCTGGTGGCTCTCATCATGGAGTCTTTTAACAACATGGAGTTCGCTAGTCTCTTGTTTTGTGATCTGAATAAGGCGTTCGATTTTGCTCCACACAATGTGTTATTATATAAATTGATAAAGTATAACTTCTACTAAGATCGTACCTCTCCAATAGAAAGAAGATAGTGCGTGTTGGTGAGTGACATAAGTATAGGGGTACCTCAGGGGTCTATTCTTGGTTCCTATACTCCTTTTGGTTCATGTCAACGACTTGCCGTCTATGAAACCCAATGCGAAATTTACGCTCTTTGCCGACGACACTACACTTTCATGCTCGGCTGACTCCCCTGAGGTTGCAAGTTTTTTTTATGTCAGTGTCACACACACTAAAGGGAGATTGAATAGTTGTAGGTTGTAATTAGAGGGAAACAGATGTCCTGTGAGTGACTTTCACAGTGATGCAGTGCGCCAGACAAAGGAACTCTTGTAAAGCAATGTTCTAGGTGTCTCCAGTTGTACGACGAACTGGTGCGCTCTTGCCGTCTGTCGTGATTGTTTGACAGGCGTTGCCAGGGGTGGGATGAGGTGGGCCAAATTATGGGAACATCTGCCGTGAAAGTATCTGTAAAACAGGGACATCTCGGCCACATGTATGCGGTGTTCCAGACTAATCAGATTCCGGGTCAACTACGAGGGAGACGTACAACTCTTTTCCGAAAGGATTCCAGCAGCTTTAGTGTGTGCTTTGGTGCAGCACCCCAGATTTGTGAGCAAATTCTAAGTATGGATGCGAAGAAACATTCGTCAATTTAGAACCCGTAAAGACATTCACGGAACGCAATTAATGCTCACAGAGCCAGTGCTCTGTGAGTACTATCAGTGAGAGTGATTTGTCGACCACTCCTGCTTCAAAAGAGTCTATTTTTTGGCGAATGGAACGAACATTATAATGTAGTAGACTCACTCTATTTGGTTTGACGGCTGGTTCATTTGACCCTTGTTCTTGATGTGGACCCGAGCTCTGGAGTTTCCTCTTTTGCTGCAGCTTTGAAGGTTTAAAAAATGATTTACATTAGCTCCTCTGGGCTAAAGGCTAGCCTCAAGATAACTTGCCGACTTTTCATCAGGAACCTCTAATTTAAAAGAGCTTCTTTTGTTGTGTAGAGTTTTTTCACATATACACCCCTCATCCAAATGTTATGATTTAAGGAAACAGGCATGTAAACATTTGGTAATTTATGAATGACCTGTTCTGTCTATTGTTTTTATATGTCTTTGGTATTTTCCCTAGGCTAATGTTAATTTAAAAATTGCTCAGTTGATATTGTCATTCTATTCAAGATGTCTGCAATAATATCGTTAAGGTGGAGAAATATTTGCTGCATAAAAGTACATGTTTTTTGCAAATTTGTTTGGAGAAGTCCGGGCAGGGGCCTTACGCGTAGATATGATTAGCTTAGCTTGTTTCATAATGCTAATCACCTACACAATTAATATTAACATTGGGTTTCCAAGTATCTACATAGCTGATTTTTGTATTGTCGCATTATTTTTAATGCATTTTATTCAATTATTCTCTTATTACTCGATCAAGCTTGAAATTGAACGTTGAAATATAATTAATTGCCATTTTAAACATATGTTAGTGAGCATAGTATATCGATTCACGTCAATCGTCGGTCACACTAATTGCTAGAGGTTGTTATGCAAATACTAACTTAAATTTATTTTCGATAAAACATTAAATTATGCTTAAAAATACGCTTAAGATAAGTTTCGAAACCGATTGCAATTGTCCTTGAAGGATGCAAATCTGACCAGTAATTATTTTTGGCAAGCGCATCGTCCAGCTGTCCGCTTAACTTGACATTTTGCTAGAAGTCGTGTATAATAAATAACTCAGGAAACATCCTTGAAAATACTTTCAAGGAAATGCAACTGTTTGCAAAAAATTATTTTGGCATCACTTTAATCACGACAAAAATACGATACGTCCAGTCATACTTATAAATAGGTTTCGGTTCGTTCATATCTGTTTTAATCATCAGGATGCAGTATAAAGTGTGCATCCTTTATTTTAAAAATAATGATGACAGATTCGCAGAATTATACGGCAGTTCCACGCTTGATATAACAGATATATTGATGTAATTTACTCGAACAGTTGATTAACTTAGTTTCGACTGTAAATAATTTCGAAATATCAGCTATCTATAATTATAACGTATCCAAGAATCATTTTTAGTTCTATTAATCATGCTAGAACTAAAAGGAGTAATTAAGTAAAGTTTATTTAACCCTTAACTAAAATTCCCTAAATCCAGTGCATATTTACTATGCGTGGATCTCAGGGACCTCCTTAAAACGTATTTTAAGACACCTGTAAAGTAAGCGCTTTTGTGTCGACTTTAGGAAAGTTAACGCTATAACTAAAAAGGGCAGTTTTCCTATTCCTTATATTTTAACCATTGATGTCCATAAGTTTAGACTAGAGACTAGAAATTAGAGGCGATTCTCAAATAGCGCATTTCTAGATGTTTAAATAATTTTAATTCATTTAAAGCACGAAGAGACAATTCCAGTATCAGGAATGACACAAAGAAGAAGAGCAATAGGCGCTGTTCTGATAATTATATTATATAAAAGATAATTTCCAAAGAATTCTTATAATAAATCGCTCAACACAATTCCACTCAAAACAGAGCTAGAGCCTGAAGCAGGTAGATTTTTGAAATCCGAAAGGATTTCTATCACCCCCCAAGCCAAAAGGGTATCATTAAATTTATATCTTAGGGTAGGTGAAATAACATCTGGCAAGCATGTTAATTTATTTAGGATTTTTCAGGTTATTCGGCCTTCATTAAAATTGATGTGTCTGCTTCGGTGAGAATCGGAGAATTATGGTCTGAGATTATAGGTTTGTCTGAAAAGTTATTTTAAACTCAAAACAGTAAATATTTCGACGTTGCCCAAAGTACATGACAATATGTATTTTTCCAAAAAACTAGTCGTACATAAATCTATAATATAATATAACTTATTCAATTTAATTCACAGTTAATATTCTGTTGTAAATTTGGCCCTTAAAGTCCATAATATATTAAAATCTTGTCTGTGCATATAAACTACGTGTGTGGGATGAATGTCGACGTTGTTCTCCTAAACAGCTTGTCTGCCCAACCAACCCAAACTAAATATTTAAAATTAACATGTGGCAATTCCGAAACCCGCTGTAAGTTTGGATTATTTTTTTATTGCTCTGATAAATATTTTTTATTTGTCTAGTGGCTTTATAAGGTTCTGGTTTACGATGTTGGTGTTTTGAACAGTCTACACGTGTTGAACATATTTTAGCCAAATCACATACTGTTTTATATAGTTGGTCATGAGTCATTCTGTAAAATATAATGGCCCTATAAACTAACGTATGAGTTATTTAAACGGCAGAAAACATCTTGCTAAGGCGTAATAATACTTATTTATATACAATCATTCTTATGGAATCGATTTTTAGTTTAATTATGATTTAGGAGAAACAGGGTGATTCCACGATTCGATTACTACAAAATATAATGCATTTGGTATAGGCCTACTAGTAGCGTTCGTGAGATCTCATCAATAATACTTTGTCTCGAAAGCCATGCTTCGACAACGTGAGCGAAGAGCGTAGGCAATTATAAGTTAAGATTGTCGGCATATTTTATGATATAAATAGTCAAACGGACTACCAGTTCGATACGCCTTTGTCTCCCACCTATTTCGCTCTCACCTTCTGCAGTCCACAGGGACGTGGTAGGAGTTCTAACTCTATCATAATCTTTAGACCCAACTCGCGAAGAATTTTACCAAGAAAAACACATTGAATTTTGTTGTATATATTTAAATTCATTAGAGTTTTATGTAATTGTTTTTTATAGATCACCATCTGGTAACTTTGACATTTTTCTGGAGGCAGTGGAAAACATCATAGAAAAACTTGGACAAAATAAGAAATTTGTTTTGGCGGGGGATTTTAATGTCTCTTTTGGGACTGATCAGAGAGAAGCTAATGATCTCAGTGGTCTGTTGGCTAGTCTGGGATTTAAGGCATCAATTTTTAACAACACTAGAGGTGCTGCTTGCTTAGACAATGTCTTCATAAAATTTTCATTCGATTCCATTCATTCTGAGGTTGTTGACCTTTGCCTTCCAGATCATTTGGGACTGATCTTATATTTTGAGACAAGTTCTAACTCTGGTTGTCAGGGTAAGTCAGAACCTATAACTTTTAGACCAATTACTCAGTATGGTCTTTTTAATTTTCATAATACATTAGAAACTTGTTCCTGGTCTTTCCTTGATGACAAAGATACTGTGGAAGGTTTAGCTGAGAAGTTTGTTGATCGTGTCAGGGAGGCCTATCTGCATTCTTTCCCAGAGAAGACATACTATGCAAAAAACAACCAACCTCAGAGAGTTCCATGGTTCTCGGACTCATTGAGGGATATGAGGAATTATCTGTCTTTCTTGAAAGAAGTTTGTGAACAATACGACACAGTTGGTAATAGAAAAGAATTCAAAAGGTTCAGAATATTGTACACTAGCGCGGCCAAAGATGCCAAACAATATCATATCCTCTTCAAAAAATCCGACCAAATGCATGTGGGATATCATAAATAGTCACAGTGGAAGGGACAAAAAACAGAGCATCAACCCCAATATCTCATCTAATAATTTTCATCACTTCTTTGTCAATATACCTAATTAAATAATTAATGATATTCCTACCACTCAGACTAATCCTCTTTCCCGCCTTGAAGGCATAAGACTGCCCGAATCAGAGTTTTCCTTTAA
>MU182706.1:94970-140039 GCA_016904865.1 Pissodes strobi
AAAAAATGCAACTTACCTCCTAGTATTGATGTAACGGTTAATTTTAGGGCTAGAAGAAGAGGAAAATGTCCTAGACTCTTACAAAATCATAGGAGAGCGCATCATATTTGGGTTCATCAAGATTTAGGTCGGCTTGAAGAGTGGCAATTATGGATCAAACTCATTTGAATCTGATCCATTCAGATAAACGAATCTTAGCTTGGCGTCAACCTGGGGAGCGATATATGGAAGAATGTATGGCGCCCCAGGAAGCTTTGGCATAAACGTTTGGGCAGGAGTGATATAGAACAGCAAAACCAAACTTTTTGTTTCAAATGCAACTGTATAGCAATGGAAAGAACCAGCCAAACAGTGTCTGGAAATTCTCAAATGACACTATACAACCCAGAAAGTTAATCGATTTCATGAAAAATATCGAGCCTCTGGTCTAGTGGAAACCACAGATGTGAGCCACGATAGACCAAGGGCCGCACTCACGTGTACGATATGAGATTACATCCCAGGATTTCGATTGCCTAACATCATTAAAAACAAGATAATAACAACTGATAGACGTGTTGTAGATATATAAATTACCTTCGAGATAACCTCCTCCATGTGCCTTATATAGCAAGCCCACTTCATATTAATTTGAAAATAACATTCTTTTATATTAATTGTGAATTAAAAATGTCAAATTATTTATATGGGAGCATAATCACGTTTCACGATCCTTCACTCCTGCAATAATGTCATCAAGATAAGTCGTGCTTTGTTAGGAGCCATGTATGCACGGGTTTGTATAAAAACGATTTTCTTAAAAATAAGAATTGAAAAACGTTTACACATCCTGGGTCTTCGTTTACTTTAAATCTGGTGGGGGGTACCTCCCGTCCCAGAAGGAAATTGCCCCCTGGCGGAACCTGGGGTGGTTCGTAAGAAAGTTTAATCAATATACACTATGTAAAGATGAAGAAGGACTTAAAAATAAATTTTTGCCCCTTTAGGGGGAGGGCAGTGGCAAGCCCCATTTCTCCTTCTTATTCTAACACAATTAAAGAGACTGATAGTACTAGTCCACCAACAGACGTGTTATAGAGATGTGCATTGTATAGAAAGTCAGCTGATAATATTTTGAAAATAAATTTTATATTGTACCGCAATAATATATCATGCTTTTTAGAAAATATGTACGCACGGGTAGGAACAAAAACGATGCATACTCATACTGTTCTCTACCACTCAGTTTTCATATATAACAACGAATTACCTCTCTAACATAAAATTAGGAATTTTACACACCTGGGTTTTCAATTATTTTTCTTAAATCCACCTGTGACCATTAAAAAAATAATGGAATAATTCTTCTTTATTGATAGGTCCGAGGATAGACCTATTGGAGGAAAATAAATCACCTTCCAAGTGTCTTATATGGGTTGCACGAAACTCCGCACGGAGTCAGTTGAGAATATTGAAATATCATGAAAACTCCACACATCACTAAAGTTTCAGGAAATATCGTACATTATAATATTTTAGGCTTAGGCTGTATAACCCATCAGCTTCCCATATTATTTAATTGAAATTAAACAAAACATAATTTTGAAATGAAATAAAACATAATTTCAAAATATAAAACACCACGTAATGCCTTACGCTCGCTTCTCGCTCCGGGGGGCAACAAACACTAACCCGAACTAACCTAAACATGTTTTAGTAAAGCGGTAAATATCATTTAATTGAAATGACACCAAATATAGTTTTATTAATAATCTAATAATCGTAGTCCATAAAGAGACATGCAGGGCCCCAAGTATCGAATTATTTTCGATAGTTTGGGTTAGTAATAAACCATTAAGCCCGAACATGTGCGTTCGAAGATTCGTATATAAGGATTAATGGGTATTGTTTTATGACACTTATTTTTTTTTTAAATTGTGGACCCCCCTTATACAAGAAGTCAGTTGAAAATGTTTTGAAAATATATTTTTTAGATTTAATACAAAAAATACGTGTCAGGAATCTTCGCCTCAGCAATAATGTCATCAAGGTATGACTGTTCATGCCTTGTTATTGGGGTTGTAGGTAGAGATACGATTTTAAATGAAAATTATGCCTAAAGGGAAATAATTATCTGTTTCAACACATGGAACCTCATATTATTGGTTTCGTCAAGTGATTCAGACCATACTGATATTTCCATATGACTAGCAAAAGGATTTTATCCCCAATTTATATTAAAAAATAAATAAATAAATAGGCGAAACTTGAAGATGATTATTAAGGACGATGTTGCATTGGTTCAATGTTTTGACCTCCCGATATATTTTTCATCACTCTTCAATAATTTATGTGATAAGTGATCATGCATAAGGGCTGTTATTTTGGAAGAAAATATAAATTTGGCTTGAGATGGAAAAAATAAAAAAATAAGATGTAAATAATATTCCAGTCAAAAATCAAAAAATTAAGTTACGGCATTTAAACCCATTTTAAAGATGAGTTCTCTACTAAAGACCTGATTGAACTTCATATTGCAGTAACAATAAGAGACCATTTTATGGAACAAAGGAAATCTGAGTACGGCTGCTAAAACGAATAGCAGAAGCGTTGAACATGGGAACTGAATTTGACAAAATTTTCAACATTTGCTTTAATGCTGATCAAAGTGTGAGAATATTTTATGCGGATTGTACTTTAGAATTTAAATTGTCCAGTATCCTTGATATTTCTCTGCTTAGGCTCCTAAAGCAAGTTTTAGTAATCAAGGCTCAAGAACACCCACCAACCTTATTTATTGGCAATTAGTGTCGTCAGGTTATTTAGACCATACTGAAATCTTCGTATTAGCAAAATTTTCATCTCTTGTGAAGGCAAGATTTTTATCATAAGAATTGGATTTCCAAGATATTTTTAAATAATAAATAAAGCGGAACGTGACGATGATGCTTAAGGGTAAGGATGATGTTGTAGATTATTTATTTATTTTATTTAATCCACATCCAAAAAAATTATAAATTTGGATAGACAAGAAGGTGCAGTTTAAATTGGAAAAGATTTCGATACAAATAAAGCATCTGTCGAGAAAATGAAGATATAAACAGCATTCCAGTTCGAAAATCCAGAAATTCAGTTACGACATTTACTTCAAGCCAGGGGAAGCTCGTATTGCAGAAACTTTAAGGGAACTGGTCGACTATTTTTTGCAATAAACAATATCTAAGTACGACAGCTACAACGAGAGTCAGAGGAGTTGAACATCTCGTACTTATGAACTGGATTGAACATTTGCTTCAATGCTGATCAAAGTAATGAGAAGATATTTAAGCTATTTGCAATGGAGTGTACTTTAGCATTCAAATCGTCGAATATCCTTTATATTCCTCCAAGCCCTTAAGGCAAGTTTTAATGAACATTGCACACGAACACCTGTGCAGGTAGAAAAATATAATATATTCGCCAAAGTGGTAGGTGTACCTAGTCTCGTTTAGATAGCTGCTCTAGGAACACCATGTTTACTATATAAAGCAACTGAACTGATTTGGTAAAATAAAATTTATTTGGTTTCCTCCGATGCCCAGTCGGCCATAAATTTGTTATTTATATTTATTGCTGGATGGGACCAGCAGAGTCATGTTTTACAAATTCAATACTTTTTGTAGGCAAATAATTCAATTCGCTCTGCTGGAATGAAAGTCCTCAAATATTCGTGAAATGGACTCGAGGATCTGAATTTGGAAAGCTATTGGTTCTTAATTTATTATTAAAATTAAAGAACTTGATATTGCTATATTTGTGTTTAGTCATCTATAAATGTATTATTAAAGAAAAATGCAAAAATAAATTACGTTGTTGAAAATGTTTGTTCTCTTAGTCCACTGTCCACTGAAAACAATTAACTGCAACTAAATGTATTGAGTAGTTTGGGTTAGGATTGGTTTGCTTATTCTGAGGGCAAATTATTATTTGAAGTCCTTCTCTTTGTAAGGAAAAATATGGAGAAATTCCAACAAAATTTTGTTTTTTCACGATTATGGTACTGGCAATTGCAAGGATCTCATATATCCAATATATTCTCTTAAATTAGTGGAAAACAATCTATAATACCATAGGTCCCAAATTATATAATAAATTGCCAAACATATTGACAGTTATAACAAATGAAAATTCATTTAAACATAATACCTATTCAATCCCTCGCTCAATCCTTTCATAGTTTGAAATTATAAAACTAAATATATTATGATAATATTTTGTATTTGTAATTTGATATATTTCGTAGTATATATTTTGACTTAATCCACACATGTAATTATGTTTTGAGGATTGACTAAACATTTATTTATTTATTTATATTTACGATTTTCGAAAGAATATGTCATGTTAAACTTAAAAGGTGTAGAAACCACTGGATGATTCGAAAATGATGAATATTTTTCGTCTGAAGCAAAAGCACAAGATCCTACATATGTCGAACATAAAATAAGTTGTTATGAAAATCATTAAATAATTTATAAAATAAAATACCCTAAAATAATAAATGCGCTTAATTATGATAACTGTGAATGCTAAAAGTGATCTGTGAAGAATCACTTCACAACAGGTATCGGTAGAACTAATGGTTAAATGGAAAAACTGATAAGATCTTGCTATATTAAATTTTTGAACTAATTACGAAAAGGTCAAAGTAGTTCATCGTGCTCACACTTTAGTTCCACACTTCCTTGGCTTGGTTGCCTTAAAAATAATATGGAACTATACTGTGGGTTACGTAGTTATCTTACTTCTTTGGGGCATTTCAAAATTTTGTTAAGGCATCATAATGCTTAAAAAGAGAGCGCTTGCACCTACGCAGAGAATATCAACTTTAAAACCTGCTAAATCTTCGATACCAACAACAATACCGCAAGTCTTTGAACAGGCCAAACTAACTGACCTATTTATGTACTTAAAAGCAGGAATTACACGGTAGCAATATACATTAATTACGAGATAATTTAGTTAGAATCACAACACAGAGTCCGCAATAGGTATCACAAAGGCGACATTATTTTGAACCAAGCACATAATCTTGTATCAAACTAATTACCTTGATCTCGCAAGCGGCGTTTACACTCGAGCACCAAAACGACGCACCTGTCCAACCAACCTATGTGTCAAATTGTCCGACTACTAACGTCATCATAAAAAACAATGCAGTAGTCCACGAGACGGCTTGTAAACACCACTTGATAACAGTATACCGCTCGCTATCGTCGACTTCCGCCAAATTCCCTCCTCTCTCACCCCTTTAGTTTTCTGACACGCCTAATGATAATGCAATGGGTTAGACGCTCCGCCCATGTTGAGGGGAATACTAGATCGTAGTGGGAACGAGCATTTAGCCTAGATTCTAGATAGAAAAGTGCGGTGGCGCCATCACTTGGCCGGCGCTTGAACTGGAGCCATGAGTTTGATGTGACAAAATGCACGTAGTAGGGTGGTTGCTGGCTCGGCTAACTAAGGGCAGAGGCTGTTAGGTGGCGCTCTCTTGCATCGGCAAGTCGAATTTCAGAGGGGTCGGTGATCGATCTGGAAATAAAGAAAAGAAGGGTGATATATTATTCATATACCGGGGTGAGGTGAAAAGTTATAAACACATACATACAGTTTTAAAGTGTTCTATCAAGGACGTAAAAAATATTAGAATATGTGAGCTTCAAAACTAGAATTGCTTCACGATTATTAATCATATATTTTGCTAGGTTTTAAGACAACAATTAGTAAGTAACGGAGCCCACTTTGAAATAGGTCTCGTGGGTTGCAAGAAAATTTGTATTACACTAAAACAGCTTAAAAGAAGCATTTCCTATGAGTTGTGGGAGCCCCGTTTAGGACCATGATGAAACTAAAGTTTCTCTTCTAAGTTTTTATTTAAACATTGATACACCAATATGGAAAAATGAGGAGCTGAATCGTCTAACTGAAAAATGTTGGTTTCATGGTCTTCTTTAATTTCTATTATTTGAAATGGTTAGGAAATAGCAAATATAATTATTCCTAAATATATTAATTTTCATTTGGCATTTTTTGGGCTCCTCGCTTTCGGATAAAAGAATCGAGTGCTCAGTGACGAAGATATTTCAAGGGAGGTTAAAAATGAATGAAAAGATTGGAAAAATGGTCGGACACGTGTATTATTGATTTTAGGGGAACAATTCTTTATTGCATGCGAAAAGAGTATGTCTTACTTTTCTGATCAGTTTATTATTAAATGCTGGAAATGACCGCCATTTACCTCCACGCAATAAAATAAATTTTGTTCAAAGTTTCGTTTAGTAACATTTCGGATTTCGCAAATCATCCAATGATTCAGGCTGGGTAGCATACATTTTGGGCTTCAGATGAACTCATAGAAAAAGTTTATTGTAGTTAACCCTTTGAGGACTACTGGTTATCAGTGAAAACCACACTACTAATATCCACCCTATTATTTTCCTACTGGTTTTACGTGATAACCACAGTGTTTAATGTGTTGTCTAAGTATCATTTTTATGATTTTTGCCGATTGCATTCATTGCTGGTCGACTTTAGTGATAGTGAGATTTATCATGGCGAATGAATAACGTTTCGCGCGCTTTCCAAGTTATGCAATAATTTTATGTTTTTTTATTATTTTTGTGAAATTTTTGATTCAGAAATAGCAGGTAAGTGTTCTAATACATGCATATTTAGTGTCTATTGTAAAAAATATTATGTATTTCTCTGAATGGGCTTGTCGTGAGCAGATTTATGTGTGGTTTCCCGTGGTGGCCACTAGGAACATATAATACTAGTATTCTAAAAAATAAGATTTTTTCATCTGGTATTTCATGTCTAATATTTATTGGATGTAGATTGTACGAAAGTATTTTTAATCCTAACATTTGACAACACAGTGGTGTAGCATGTTTTGTAATGCAAATTCTTTGCATTTCAGATAATATTGTTACGTTTTTCCCGTGGGTTCTTAACAGAATTACAACTTTGCTTTTTTCAACTAATACTCTCTTTATTCACTACCACTGTATATAATTTAACACTCTAAACTACTCTTATAACTTTACAACTAATATCTATTCAACACTCAATGATTAACTGAACTAACTCACTAACATTCGCCTTAGGTCTGCTTATATATAATCTCCAATCCATCACGAAAATATTCGTGATGGATTGGAGATTATATATATATTCGGGAAGTATTCCGAGGCCACTCTATATGATCTCGACGAGGCCATCGAGATAATTCCAGCGATCCTGAAACTTCGCAGCCGGCCGGGCGATGATTCATACAGACATAGAAGCGAGCGGCACGGCGGCGGCTAGTTTGGGTTAGTTTGGGTTCTATCTTGGTATCTTGGTATCGTACCGGATAGGACTGGCTGGTGTGCCCAGAAAGCGCACTGCGAATTTTCCATCGCGATTTTCGGATCCTACTGCGTATTATTAGGCTTGCTTTTCACATCTTTCGTGATCAGTAAAGGCCGCATAGAGCTCTTTGTAGTAAATTTTTCAGTTTCCGGGGACGGACCCCCGGCTTTTAAAGCCATAATAATGGAACAGGACGACGATTGTGCGTCCCTGCAATCCGTCGACATTAAGTCAAATGCACCCAGCGATAGAGTACTTGACAAATGTAGATATATTCACAGTAAACTCTCAAAAAATACTGAAAACTGCGCTGTGTGCGCTAAATCACACGCAGAACTACAGAGCGTCACGGGGAAAAGTACAACCGCAATCATCCCCCAATTAAACCTGGCAATCGATCATCTAAAGGCTTTTCATCAGCTTAAGCCTTCCTCTAGCACCATCAGGAACGTGAAATCAAAGATTGATACAGGAAGAAGCGGCAACAAAAAGAGCCGCAAAGAAGAGCCCCTCGATATGGACGTGTCCAACGAGGAGAGCAGGAAGAGGCAGGCACAGAGTCCTCTCGAGAAAAGCCTAGCCACTAGCGACCAGGAGAATAGAGCACTCGATGATTCTGCTCTCCTGGTATCTGAAAGCGAGAAGGAACCTTTTAAAATGCCGTATAAAACCATAGGCTTTAAAAAGAATGTTAGGGTAGTTAACCTTAACTTTGGCGAACCCTCAAAGATTGCGACTCAAAATAGATATGAGGCGCTATCCGACTTAGAAGACGACAGCAGCGTCATATCTACGTCGGTCGAAAACCAGGCGAAGAAGCCTCCAACCCGGACTAGCTCAAGGCTTAGAAAAAAGGCGCAAGCCACCCTCAAGGTAAAACCCGGCCCGCCACCCCCGATTGTCCTGCAGGGCAAAATAACTAGTCACAAAAAACTGCAGGATGATATGCACCGTCTGCATATAGACAAGTTCGCTATTAAATACGCGAAAAATAGCACAATAATTTACATTGACCAAGAGAAGGACTGGCAGGTATTCAAGCGCAACTGCGACAGCGAAGAGCTTAAATACCATTCTTACGCGGAGCGAAATCAAAAAACTCGAGCTTTCGTTCTACGGGGGTTGGATGGAGACATTCCAATCGCCGAAATCAAAAGGCAGATACAAGATGAGCACGAATTAGCCACTAAAAATGTCTTTCAAATGCGGAAAACGCAGGTGCCACTGTATTTGGTAGTGTTTGACGCCACAGTCACACTGAAAAAATTACAGCAAGAAGTGAGAACCCTCATGAATATAAAAATTTCATGGGAAAATCGCCGCAGCTCCAAGCCCATTATGCAGTGCCGCCGCTGCCAGGGGCACGGTCACTCAATGACCTATTGTAAGAGGGATTTCAAGTGCTCGAAGTGCGGTCAGGGGCACGAAATTACTTCATGCACCTCTGACACTGTCAGGTGCGCAAATTGTGGCGGTCCACACCGGTCAATCAACCCTGATTGCCCGGTGTATACCTATAAACTGAACCAGCTGCAAGTCACAAATGCAGCCAAAACTATCCCTAAACAAAACTTCGTTCCTGCTCCCTTGCCCGCCACGCCGGCCTGGCAGGGGCAAGGACGACAACATCCAGGCCGGGGTATAAAACCAAGTCACCCCCCCCAGAGACAACAGCAAGAGAGACGGCCACCCGCCAAACCGGTTCAAGCCAACTATGAAGCCGACTTCCCAAACACTTTGGGAGCCGCCCCTCAGCAGGCACCTGCAGATCAGAGGCCAAACAGGGTAGGTACCACCCCAGCAAATATAACTGACCATATATCTAGTCTACATAATGTTGTCAGCGAAATAAATTCGCTTGTCAATATCTCTGAATTGTTCTTCGCATTAGACGAATATTGTTCAATGCTGAAATCTTGCAACGGCGACAAGATGCGAATAATGCAAGGAACAATTCAATTTTTCACACATGAAATTAATAAGTACAATATATAATTGATGATCCTATTTTCCAATGTTTGTCATAAATGTATTGTCCTGGAATTGCAACGGTATCAGGCAAAAACTCGGTGAATTTAAGCATTTTTTGTATAGTTCCAACTTTCAGGTTGTTTTTCTACTCGAAACTTTTTTGCCAGCAGACTTTTTTCTAAAAATCCGAGGGTATACCGTCGAGAGGCTCGATAGGCGTGCCCGCGGAGGAGGAGTGGCCTGTCTGGTGCATAGGTCGCTGAGATATAAAAGGAAATCTCGCCTAATCTCGCGCATTGAATACGTGTCTATCGAACTAGACGGCGGCCTATGCATCACCGGCGGTTACGCTCCACCAGCACTGCGGCTAACCCAAAATGACTTTACCGTTTTTCTAGAGCCCGGCAAGAAGTCACTTTTAATTGGCGACTTTAATGCCAAACATGTCGAGTTTGGCGATGCTTATACGACTCATAAGGGCACTGTTCTGAGAAACACGCTAGAAAACAACCTGGAAATCCTGTATCATCGAACAATTTATCCAACCTTCCACAGTGGAAACCGGTCTTCGTTCCTGGATGTAGCAATGACCCGGGGAATGGCAGGTGTTGCGTTGCCTAAAGTCATTAGCAACTTTAATTCGGATCACTTGCCAATTAAGATGAGCCTAAGTAACGCTAGGCGGCCGGAAGCCTATGGGACTTATATATCCTATAAAAATCTGAATTGGCGAGTGTTTCGACAAAGGCTAAACGAGGCAACTGTCATCCCGCGGCAAATTGAAACCATCCAGGAGCTTGAGACAGAAGTTGACACTCTAACCCGCAATATCCGGCACGTCAGAGACGCTCTATGTCCTGTAGTCAGGAAGAAACCATTCGTGGAAACTCTTCCTGACGAAATCATAAACCTAATCAGTTTCCGGAATCGAATTCGGCGCAGATGGCAGAGAAATCGCGCTGCAATTGACAAGACCAGGGTCAACGCTCTCACGGACCAGATCAGGGAGAATATCCGAAAATACAGGGAAGCGGCCTGGATGAAGTTTGTGAACGAGCTCGGCACGGACGACGGTTCCCTGTGGAAACTTGCGAGACAGGTTAGGGGAGGCCCAGTTCAAATTCCCGCCATTGCACACAATGGCGAGGACATCCTTAATGACCGTGGGAAAACTGAGGCCTTCGCTGATTTTCTCGAGAGCGTACATGGGGAAATACCGGACACCGTGCCATTGCACGCTCAAATCACAGAGGAAATAAGGCCCTTTAAAAAACGATATCCTATTCCGCCCCCTGTAATGGAGAAACTCCTGGTTACCCCGTCTGAGCTTCGCAGTGCTCTCTGTCGTCTGCCAAAGAATAAGGCTCCGGGACCTGATACAATCCCTAACCTTCTCCTTAAAAACATCCCTACCAAAACCTTGATTCATCTAATGCATATTGTGAACGCTATAATTCGCCTACAACATTTCCCCAAATCCTGGAAGATCGCGTACGTGGTACTGTTCCCCAAACCCGGGAAAGACCTTAAGCTTACCAGCTCCTACAGGCCTATTTCTCTCTTGAATACATTGAGCAAACTCACCGAGAAGCTCTTATTGCCCAGGATGAACAGGATAGCCCTGAACCGTCATGTACTCCCCCGGGAGCAGTTCGGTTTTCGCAGCGAGCATAGCACTTGCATGCTTGCTGCGAAGATCGTGCAGGATATATATGACGGATTCAACATAGGGCATTGCACATCCCTATTACTCCTGGACATTGAGAGAGCTTTCGACCGGGTATGGCATGATGGCTTGCTGCATAAGCTATTCATCAAGCACAGCTTCCCTTTGCACTTCGCAGCGCTATTAGAGTCGTACTTGGCCGGTCGCGCCTTCTCGGTGCGTATTGGTAAGTCCTTCTCATCCCGGAGAAATATTAGGGCGGGGGTGCCTCAGGGAACGGTACTATCGCCACAGCTATTTAGTTATTACATAGCAGATCTTCCCTCCCACCCTGAAACGTCCTTAGCGTTCTACGCGGACGACACAGCCCTCTATTCCCACTCCTACACCGCGCAGGAGGCGACAAATAAGTTAACGGCACATATGGAGTTAATAACTCAATTTTATTCTGACTGGAAGATACGTCTTAACCCCGGTAAAACGGAGTTAGCCGTGTTCGCCAGAAAATTCACTAACATAGAAACCGCCCCTATCCTAGTCAACAACATCCCCATTCACCCCAAAAATCCTGTAAAGTACCTGGGAATCATTCTTGATTCAAAGCTCAACTTTAGCAAGCACATAAGTCATGTGCACGTCAAAAACAGGGACGCTCTGCAAAAGTTGAAGCCTTTGATCAGGAATGGTTCCTGTCTCAGCCCCTCAAATAAACTCATCCTTTACAAATCCATTATTAGGCCCTACCTGACGTATGGTGCACCGGTTTGGTGTTCGGTGGCCGACACACACCTCAAAAGACTGCAAATATTGCAAAATAGACACTTAAGGGCTGTTTTCTCGGCGAGTCGGTACACTAGAATACGGGACTTGCACGCCTGGGCAGGCATTGATTACATCAACGAATATGTTGATAAAATGGCGTGCAAGTTTTATACATCTGGAATACTCGGCTCGCCGAGAACTGCCCACATTGCAGATTTGAGGTTTGAGTCGGTCGGCAGACCCAAACACGGTCCCATACACCGAAAAACGTCAATCTTCTTCCAGGCGCCACGGCCGCCCGAATAATGGATTTTCCCATCACCCCTCATCCTTAAAACTCACCCCTATCCACCCCTTCAGCGCCCCTGGGGTTGACACGAAAATGCCGATACCAGGAGCGCAGAAGTTCGACATCTCGAAATCATAGTCTATCGCGGCCCGGGGCATGCCCCTCCCATCGCGCTGAAAACGCGGTGGGCGGGGCATGTCAAGGGACCTCGACGGACTATATATACGTTCAAAAATCCGAACCACAGCAGTCTTAACACTGCTTTCGAGTCGTCTCCATGCTCCCCTGCTCCGGTAGGCGAAGTATGGTCTAGCGCACCGAGTCTATGCCTGATATCAATGTTGCAATTCTCACCTCACTGAAGCTAGAATAACCTAGCTTCCTACCTTTTTACCTTATGTGTATGAATGTGTGTGTTTGTCCCGTATATGTGTGCGTATGTTATACCAAAGAATCGTGAAATGGGGTTTTTCCCACTGTTTTTCCCCCATGTTACTACCCCTCATCTATCCTTACCCCGGAAAATAAGTCATCAGTTCCATTGCCATCCGTGTTGTACTTATTAATTCAAAATTTCTGAAAGGCAACAGCCTAAGTAGAATAGTTACTTGCTGGGATGGTACCTTACTGCTAGCTGAAACATAGCTAGGGCTTAACATCGGCCCATTTGACTGTACACTGCGTGCTGAGAGGTGTCTGAGGCGCCTGTAGGGCGCTCGTAGCCTATCTGTAACAATGTGTCGTGAAATGTATAGTTATGTATAGTAGTTTAAGGTATATGTAATCATTGTCAACTACCATGTTAATAAATGTTGCTTGCTTGCTGGCTAGTTCTATAGGGTAGCACAAAACCGTTCGGACGGTTGTTAGTCGTGACATTGCCTCCCTCTTAAACCTGAGCGTCCCGATCAGATACATGTCCGTGATATGCTTTCAGCCTGTCGAGGTGGCCTACTTTCAGTTTGCTTCTGGGGCTACGCTGAATTCTATACACCAAGTCATTAATTCTTTTGATGACTGTATAGGGCCCTTCCCATACTGGCGTAAGCTTGGGAGATCTTCCTTTCTTCCTTTGCGGATTATATAACCAGACTTTGTCGTTCATCTGAAATCCCATAGAATTAGCTTTGAGTTGTGTGTCTTCATTCGGCCGCTGGCTTTCTCCGTGTTTTCTCTGACTAATTCATGGACGCATAGTAACTTTTCCTTAAGGGAGTCTGCCTAGTCTTGAATTTCCATATCCTGGTTGTCTGGCGTTCCGAATAATAGGTCACAGGGTAAACGGAGTTCTCTTCCAAATAAAATCATGGCTGGTGTTAGTCCTGTAGTGTCATGGACTGCTGATCTATAGGCCATTAAAAATAGTGGTATGTGTTGGTCCCAATCCTTCTGATGTTCATCTACGACCTTTGACAAATGTTCTTCAATGGTCTTGTTAAACCTCTCAACCATGCCGTCTGATTGTGGATGTAAGGCGGTAGTCCGTGTTTTATGGATGTTGAGTAAATCACAGACTTTCTGGAAAACCTTGGATTCGAAGTTGCGTCCTTGATCTGAGTGCAACTCTAACGGAACACCAAATCTGCTGAATAAGTTATTCACAAGGACCTCTGCTATGCATGGTAACAGCTTCTTGATTGGGGATCGCAAATACTTCAGGCCATTTACTGAAGTAGCCAATTGCCACTAAAATGTACTTGTTACCATTATTTGTTTCTGGAAAAGGGCCAGCTACGTCAATGGCGATACGTTCAAACGGTAGGCCCACACTATACTGTTTCATTTTTCCCCTAGATCTTGTTTTGGGTCCTTGGCTTGCGGCACAGGTTGAGCACTGCCGACACCACAATTTCACATCCTGGCAGTAGTCGACCCAGTAAAATCTGTCGCGAATCTTGTCAATCACTTTGTTCCCTCCGAGATGAGCACCAGACTTTCCAATATGAACTTCTTCCAGAACTTCCGATATCTTCCTCCTTGGTACCACTAACTGTGCTTTTCCATCGGCGCTTTCCCAGGCTCGTTTAAGAAGTCCATTTTCCACCAACAGGGAGTCCCACTGAGCCCACAGAGTTTTAAAAGCAAGTCCTTTAGTTGATATCTCGCTCCAGCTTGGTCTTGGTTGACGTTCTTCTTTAGCTCTTAGCAATAGTGCTATTTCACTATCTTCAAGCTGATCCTTTTTAAGTTGCTCTGTGGTCCACAGCTGATCAACCTCAAATTTCGTTTGCCTAATCGGAGTAATTCCTTCTCATTGATCTATTCTTTGGCAATGCTTACAACCGCGCATGGTCTTCTGGATAAAGCATCTGCATTATTATGCAATCTCCCTGCCCTGTGCTTAACTTTAAAGTTATATTGTTGTAACTTTTCAAGCCACCTGACTACCTGTCCTTCAGGCTGTTTCATATCCAAAAGCCATTTAAGTGCTGCATGATCAGTCCTTATCAGAAATTCTTGCCCATATAGATATTGATGGAAATGCTCAACAGACCGTACTATTGCTAAAAGCTCTTTTCGGGTTACACAGTAGTTACGTTCAGGTTTCGAAAGTGTTCGACTGTAGTATTCGATAACTCGTTCTTCTCCTGCTTGTACTTGCGATAAAACTGCTCCGATGCCGGTGTTGCTTGCATCTGTGTCCAATACAAATTTACCCTTCTGTTCCGGATATCCCAATATTGGACTAGAACATAGAGCCGCTTTTAATTTCCTGAACGCAGAATCGCAGTTATGATCCCAGTTATAATTTGCTCGTTCTTCGGTGAGCTCATGTAGAGGTGCAGGTGTATTTGCAAATCCTTCAACAAATCTTCTATAATAAGTACATAGTCCAAGGAAGCTCCGCAGTTCATGTTTGTCGCGAGGACGAGGCCAGTCCTTGATTGCTGTAATCTTCCGTTGGTCGGTTTGGATTCCCTCTGATGACACGACATGCCCGAGAAATTCAACTTTTTGTTGAAAAAGAAAACATTTCCTTGGATTCAGTAAGAACTGAGCATTCTTGAATCTAGTAAAAACTTCATGCAAGTTTTGTAGATGCTCTTCGAAAGTTTTTCCCATTACCATTATATCATCAAGATAGACCAGGCATGTCTTCCAGGTGAGGCCTCGTAGAACAACCTCCATAAGACGCTCAAAAGTAGCAGGGGCATTGCATAGTCCGAAGGGCATAACTCTAAACTGATATAAACCACTTCCGGTAGAAAATGCGGTCTTTTCCTTATCTTGTTCGTCAATGCCTACTTGCCAGTAGCCACTCTTTAAGTCAAGTGTTGAAAACCAATGAGATCCTGCTAGTGTCGTCAACGTGTCATCAATCCTGGGAAGTGGATAGCTGTCTTTCTTGGTGACGTCATTGAGCTTTCTATAGTCCACGCAGAATCTGGTAGTTCCATCCTTCTTGGTGACTAAGACAACAGGAGACGACCATGGGCTTGATGATTCCTCAATAATTCCATCGTCAAGCATTTTGTTGACCAATGTGGTAACCTCTTGCTGCTTCGTCACTGGTAGCCTCCGAGGATGCTGCCGTATGGGGTGAGCACTTCCAGTGTCGATTTTATGTTTTATGATGTTCGTTCTTCCAGTAGTGCCATTTTTTCTTTCAAAGGCTGTGCTCTGCTCTTTGATAAATTGTGTAGGTCTTTTCAGTTCTTCGGAAGACAGATGATGCCACGACTTCTGGAAATGTTCTAGGACTTCGTTAGGTGATGTCAAGGGTGTTACTTCTGACTGCGTTTCGCAACTGGTTACTCACTGCACCGGCTCGCAAGTGGCTATCACATCTCCTTTGTTGATTTTGATGGAATTAGGTGAAACATTTGCTATCCTTATCGGTACTTCGCCGTCGGTTTTGACTAGTGCTTTGCCTACGAGATGTTGGCAAGGCAAATCGTGGTGTTGGATAAGTCCGATGCAGCCTCCAAAATCCTTCTCTAAGTTCCCAAAAATTATCTGCTCGGTATTTCCGCTTATTCTGACAGTACATGCCGCCACTACTTTAGTCGGTGTGCCATCGTCTGTTTTGGTAAGAATGAACCCTTCGGTGCCAAACTTCAGAAGATTAAGCTTGCTGTCAAAAGAGAATCCATGTTGGCCAATGAGATCCATTCCCAAAATAAATTCGTCTGCTATGTCGGCTACTAACACTGTGTGGTGTAATTTAATTCTTCCAAGTTGAAGTTCGATATCCATTTTTCCAAGTACTTCAGTCTCACCGGTAGCCGTACGTAAAACTACATTCTTTGATATGGGTAGAACTTCTACTCTATTTACCCTGTTGGACCTTATCAAAGATACCGCCGCACCAGTGTCAACAGTAATTGTTATGGCTCTTCCGTTGATCTTTCCTTTAATAGTTAGACTGTCGGCGGCTTTTCCTAGGCTTTTTATGGAGACGATCCTGGGGGCTTTATCTTCCTTAACCAACACCCGCCCCGCAATGTTGACTAATTGAAGTTTTCCTGATTTGACTTGGAGGCCCTAGGGTCTCTGGATGGAGATCTAGATCGTAGTTGTACTCGGCAGTCTCTTTTGAAATGCCCTGTCCTGCCACATCTATAGCACTGATTTGATGTATTTCGGTTACGTGGCCTATCTTCTATTGGCTCCCGGAATCTCCCTGTGGCCTGTAGAACTTCCGATAATTTCTTCAAAATTTCGCCCATCTCAGTTAATGGCGAATGGATACGGCCCTGATTTTTGGCTTGGAGATGTTAGAGGCTGCCTTGATTTCTAGGGCTCGACCCAAAGCTTCGCTGCTGTTATCAAATTTGGCTAGGCGTAGCATTTTCTGAGTTTCTGGATCTCTAATACCATCCACGAAATATTGGGCAGCAAGTTTCTCTTGAAATTACTCTGTCGCTCCCGGGTAGGCCAATTGAATGAGACGTCTAATGTCTGCCTCATACTCTTGCAGGTTTTCACTAGGCTTCTGATGTCGGGACTTAACTTGTGCCTGATACAGTTGTCTTCAATGTTGGTCTCCAAATCGTCTCTCTAGGTCAGCTACAAGTATATCATATTTCCCCTGTTGGCTGATGGGAATAGTCTGTAATAGTTCCAGGACAGATCCACGAAGCGCAATCACTAGTGATGTAGCCATTTCTTCGTTATTCCAACCGTTAGCAACAGCAGCGGCTTCAAATTGCCTTCTGTACATTGTCCACGATGTTTGATCATCATACGTTGGAGGTTTGATGTTTTGTCCTGAGGCGAATGCCCTCTCAGTGGGTACTTGATGTTTTAGTCTGGTAACTTCTGCTTGTAGATTTTTCATTTCTTTCTGTACGTCTCCTACTTCTTTTTGTACATTTCCCACTTCTTTTTGTACAGTTCCAACTACTTTTTGTATATTGTTTACTTCTTTTTCAAATTTCTCATTTTGCCCGTCCAATATTTTCTGTAATTTTCCTTGCTCGCCTACAATTACATCCAGCATCCATTTCCGAAGTTCATCCTGCTCTATTTGCCTTTTATCTTCTTGGTTTTGTAATATTTTCTGAAGCCGGTCCTGTTCCGCTTGCCTTCTACGCTCATCCTGTTCCCGTTCCGCTTGTCTTTTATCTTCTTGATCTTGTAAAATTTTCTGAAGCCGGTCCTGTTCTGCTTGCCTTTTATGTTCCTCCTCTTCCCGATCCGCTCGCCTCTCAGCATTTAAATTATCCATGAAATCAGCCAACATTTTATTTATTTGCTCCATTTCTGCCGTTTGTTGCCTTGTATTGACCATAGAATGTTATAAAATTTTACCAGAATCCACCAATCAAACGGTCTCGTTGACGTACTTGTACTTCTTCTTTCCTCGAAAAATACTTCGCAAGTCCAGTCCCTTCACAACCTGACTTCTGACACCAAATGTTACGTTTTTCCCGTGGGTTCTTAACAGAATTACAACTTTGCTATTTTCAACTAATACTCTCTTTATTCACTACCACTGTATACAAATTTAACACTCTAAACTACTCTTATAACTTTACAACTAATATCTATTCAACACTCAATGATTAACTGAACTAACTCACTAACATTCGCCTTAGGTCTGCTTATATATAATCTCCAATCCATCACGAATATTCGGGAAGTATTCCGAGGCCACTCTATATGATCTCGACGAGGCTGATGATGACATCCAACTCGCAAGACGATCTGATATATTTCTGCCAAATTACTGGACTAATAATATTTCCAACATTACAATACCAAGTGTTTTCGCAGAATCAACTGGTCCAGATTTGCCTGATGTTATTGAGTCACTGATGGATGTATTTTTGCATTTGTTTCCCGAAGATTTCATTACCCACATAGAATTTCAAACCAATCTGTACACATTCCAGAGACATGGAGAAGAAAGGAATTTCAAACCAACGACTGTAAAGGAGATTAAAATCTTTCTGGGAATTAATATCCTTATTGGTTTGAAAAAACTACCAAGTTTCAAAGATTATGATCTTCCAACGAAGAAATGAGAGATCCTTTTATTAGCTCCGCAATTAGTAGGGATAGATTTGCTTGGTTGATGAGTGATATTCATCTCAACGGTAATTCGGTTCAACCACGAAAAGGTGAACAAAACCATGACAAGTTATACAAGCTAAGACCTTTAATCTCTAAGCTTCAAGAAACATTTATTTCGTCCATGAAGCCTAGTGAGTTTCAATCCGTGGACGAGAGCATGATCAGGTTCAAAGGGCGTAGTAGCTTTCGCCAATACAAGCCCATGAAACCTGTAAAGAGAGGCTACAAAGTTTGGGTCAGAGCCGACTCAACAGGATACATGTGTGAATTCCAAATTTATACCGGTAAAGCTAATCAAGTGACAGAAAAAAATTTGGGCCATAGAGTTGGTCATGGATCTCACTCGAGCATTGGTAAGTGTTTTTCGACAATTATTATAATTCTGTCGAACTTCAGCGAAAGTTACTAGCTAAAAAAATATATTCTTGCGGAACAATCCGAAAAGGGCGTAAACATTTCCCCGAACTCAAAACAGACAAAAGCCTGAAACGCGGAGAGGCTGATTGGCGTGTTTCAAAGGATGGAATAGCTGCACTAAAATGGATGAACCGCCGAAGTGTGCTACTTCTAGGAAACTACCTACCATGATCCCTCAATTATGGAGACTACTTCCAGAAAAAAGAAAAGAAAAATGTTACCGCTCAAGATATACCGTGTCCAAGATGATTCGATATTATAATACCCATATGGGATACGTTGATCGTTTTGATATGATAAAAAGTCTTTATGAAGTTGATAGAAAGTCTCATATATGCGGGCATAGGATTTTTTTTTACTTCGTTGACGCTTTGTTGTCTTCCTACAAAGATGTAACTGTAAAAGCTTTACACTAAAACAGTTTCGAATGTCTGTGGCGCGAGGACTTAAAGGTGTTGTTGAACCTGCCAAGCGTGGAAGATCTTCTTCAGAACGACCTCCAAACAATTTCAAAAGGTTGTGCCATACGAAGTATGTTATGGTAACGCTGCTCATATGCCTGAAAGATCTACCTCACTTCGATGCGCTAAATGCAGTACCCTCACTCAGATGTTCATAGAACCATTTGGAAATGTTCAACCTGCCAAGTTGGGTTATGCCTAAATAGAGACAGGAACTGTTTTGCGTTATTTCACTTAAAATAAAATAATAATTTTACGTCATTTGTTGTTGTACATGACTACCTGATTTTGCAAAATAATCTTGATATTTTTACTAAATAGTTCCTAGTGGTTGGCATTAGTAACCACGTCCTGCAGGATAATCCTGTATATTTTGTGTTAATTTAAGCCTTATTTTAAGTTAATGTTATATTAATAAACACGTTTTGATCAAAAATTCTAATTATTTTTCACTTTCAGAGTTTTCAAATTAATTTCGGTCTCAAAGGGTTAAATCAGATGACCTTGGTCCTTGGTGCGCACTCAATATAACCCCTTTTTCCAATCCAGTTTTGCGGAAAGTTTTTATCTAAACATTGATTCACCAATTTGACGAAATGAGGAGGTGAATCGTCTAACTGAAAAACGTTGGTTTCATAGTCATCTTTAATTTCTATTATTTGTAATGATCAGGAAATAGCAGATATAATCCCTAAATATATTGATTTTCATTTGGCATTTTTTGGGTTCCTCGTTCCTCGCATTCGGATAAAAGGATCGATTGCTCACGTGAGGAAGATATTCCAAGGGAGGATAAAAATGAATGAAAAATTGGAAAAATGCTCGAACACATGAATTATTGATTTTAGGGGGACGATTCTTTGTTGCATGTGAAAAAGAGTAGGTATGTGTTACTTTTCTGATCAGTTTATTATTAAATGATGGAAATGTCCGCCATTTACCTCCACGCAATAAAATAAATTTTGTTCAAAGTTTCGTTAAGTAACATTTCGGATTTCGCAAATCATCCAATGATTCAGGCTGGGTAGCATACATTTTGGGCTTCAGATGAACTCATAGAAAAATGTTTATTGGAGTCAAATCAGGTCACCTTGGTGGCCACCCAATAAAGCCCTTTTTTCCAATCTAGTTTTGGGGAAAGTTTTTATCTAAACATTGATGCACGAATTTAACGATATGAGAAGGTGAATCGTCTAGTTGAAAAGCGTTGGTTTCATAGTCTTCTTTAATTTCTATTATTTGTAATGATCAGGAAATAGCAGATATAATCCCTAAATATATTGATTTTCATTTTGCATTTTTTGGGTTCCTTGCATTCGGATAAAAGGATCGATTGCTCACGTTAGAAAGTTATACCAAGGGAAGTTAAAAATTAATGAAAAGATTGGAAAAATGCTCGGACACGTGAATTATTGATTTTAGGGGGGACACTTTTTTATTGCCTGCGAAAAAAGTCTGTCTTACTTTTCTGATCAGTTTATTATTAGCAGCTGGAAATGACCGACATTTACCTCCACGCAATAAAATAAATTTGGTTCAAAGTTTCGTCTTACGTTAAGTATCGTTTCGGATTTCGCATATCATCCAATGATTCAAGCTGTTAGATGAACTGATAGGAAAAAGTCTATTGTAGTCAAATCAGATGTCCTTGGTGGCCACTCAATATAACCCCTTTTTCCGATCCAGTTTTGGGAAAAGTTTTTATTTAAACATTGATGCACCAATTTGACGAAATGAGGAGGTGAATGGTTAAACTGAAAAATGTTGGGTTTCAAGGTCTTTTTTATTTTCTATCAAATTCAAATTTTAGGACCAATCGATAAGCTCTTTAAAGGGAGGTATCGCACAAATTTTAGGGGTTCCCCTTCTCCCCGCTAAGGGTTGAAGCTACGTAGATAAGAAAGGTGAAACATATTTCCCTCTCGAATCAATAGAAGACCGGTCTACGCGTTTTCCCACATTTCATTTTAAAGACTGCACAACCAAACTTTTCGTTGGACCACCCTGTATACAAGGCCTTATGGCAATGAAGCATATCAAATACTGTAAAAATCAGTCTTCTCGGTAACATAAGAAAAGGCCTAATGGGCCCTGTATTCTTGGCTTTTTTATATGTTTTAACGTCCTTTATCTAAATCTCGCATATATTTAATTAAAAAAACTGATCTATTAGAAATATTTGAACATATACTGCAAAACGAGCAATTAATTAGAATTATTCCGCTTCTGATTTAAAATTATAAGGTAAACTAGCATTTAGCTGAGAGGAAATACAGCCACATCAAATAACTTTCCTGCCCTTATTCTCTTAAACGATAAGGAATTGCAAATACAGAGTTTTTTGCTAAAAACAATCAATTATTAACATATATGACAATATTACGATACTGGTATATGCAGGATAGAAAGAGAAAAAAATAGTTTGCCTACAGTAATCAAATCCCTACAATACATTACAAGAAACAAAGTGGTAATAGACTAACCCAAAATAGGCTAAGCACTATTTTCAAAACTAATCCATATTCAATACAAAAAAAATCACTTTTAATTAGCAACGACTTTCAGGTAGTTCTTTAGAAGTATCATTTATCACCGTCTTTTTACAAATAAAGCCAACGTCTGAAAAGGGTCAGTTACGTTAATAATCACTCACCCGATCACTTATCGCATATGCTAATACTCAACGGAAATTCTCGGGAAACCACCACGATAATGCATCTTAAGCGATTTCGTTTTGAAACCACAGGCCGTCTTAAAAACGCGAGCACGAAACCTAACCGATTAGGAACTGTTTCTGACCGCAGAATTTTTAAGAGTGAATTTCTCCGTGGTGCCCGTCAGGCAACCAACCTGTTCCACCAAAAACCAAAAAACAAACTTAGAGACGTATAAAATAGCAGGTTGTGAACCCTTGTCGAATTTTTAGCCATCGGGTGTTAGTCAACTGGACGTATTCTAAATATTAGACCGATGACTTTAACACGGAACCAAAGCTTATGTTCTAACATGTTTTTGACCAATTTGTTGGTAAATAAATGCAAATTTAATTTTTTATGAATTTTTGCCGGACATTTCATATATCTAGATTATGTTACTTCAGCACAATTGCAACGAATTTTATTGCAATTACTATATTCCATTCTAAGCAATGTAATGTTAACGCACAACCTATAACAACACTAACTCACCTAACAATTTATAATAATGAAAATTGTAATAAGCGATTCTGTATTTTCATCTTTCATGAAAATGATCATCCTGTATGCTGTATGGAAAAATGTTCCATTTAGTTTTGTGTGATACCATTTTGGCTGCTCATCTGACGCTAAAAGGTAAATAATATTTCAGTAAGTAAATAAATTAAAAATAGGTATTATTTCAGTAATTAATTACTATCTCTCCTGAATGTTGTAATATTTCTCTCGCTGAAACCGGAAACAGCTACACCGCTGTGAATTATACAGGGTGTCCCGGAAAATGTGGGCATCCTCTCGTAGTCAGATAGAAGATGAAAAAATAACACGAGAAGTTCCTATAATTTTTTTTTCCAAAGGCCCTCCCTACGGAGATATGGGCCCTTAAAGGACGCCTCTGAAAAACGTTTTTTTGTAAATAACTTGCGAAGTGCTTGAAATAATTTAATACAATTTTGATATGATCAACACTGGTGACGATCACTTAAAATGATGTCACTGGAACACACTTGTCTTTTTTAGTTTACCAGGAACGGACTAGCTGTTAAACATTAATGCTTATTTTTTCTAACACCCTGTACGATAACGACCCAAAAAACATATTTTTCGATAGCTTGAAACCTAAGCCAAAAAAAAGGTACTCTTGTTCAAAATCGATAGCATGAACCGTTTTCGAGAAAATAAATAAAATATAAATGTTTTGTCTGCATACCTAAAATTCATTTTAATGTTTTTTTTTTTTGGTAGGATTCAGGTATTTAAAGAATGCAGGTACTTATTTAAGTTGATTAACAATAGGAAGGTAAATCTATTATCAATTTTGACAGAGTCAACTTCCTTAACTTGACATCGTTAGCAAGAAATATTAACTAACTTACGCTGTAAATACTCGTAATTAATGCAATATGGAATACACATACAATGAGTACGCAGATATGCATTTGATGTACGGTCGTGCGTTTTGTGATGCTGTGGAAGCAAGGCGATTGTATCAGGATATGTTTCCTAACCGTAGAATTCCAGATAGGAAGACATTTGAGCGTATTGACCAACGTTTAAGGGAGACTGGTATAAAAACCGAAGTGATTAATTAGGAGTAAGTACTAAAATTGCCGTTTTAAATATTTTAGGAACGTTTGTAAAAAAAGCCAATGATGCTGGTGTACAAAGAACGGTCAGAACTGTACAATTTGAAGAGAACATTTTAAACATTGTAGAAGTGGATCCTTCAATAAGTGTTAGAAAACTTGCTGTACAGCTGCATGGGACCAAAACAACAGTATTTCAAGTACTTAAAGAACAGCTTTTATACCCCTACCATTTACAAAAAGTGCACGAACTTAATCCAAACGATTTTCCGGCTAGGGTAGTGTATGCAAACTGGGTATTGCAACAAATACGAAATGTTCCTAGTTTTATTGCCTTTGTTCTTTTCAGGGATGAAGCAGGATTTAATAAAAATGGCATAATAAATTCCCATAATTTGCATGTATGGGCAGAAGAAACCCCTCATTCTACGATTATTGCGCGGTATCAACATCAATTCCGGGCATTAATTGCCGGGAATTGATGTTTGGGCCGGAATCATTGGAAATTCTTTAATAGGACCCTTCGTATTGCCAGCACGGCTGAATGGACCAATTTCTTTAGAATTCCTACAAAATAACCTGCAAGAACTGTTAGAGAATGTGCCAATTGAAACTAGACAAAACATGTGGTTCATGCACGATGGGGCTCCATCTCATTTTAGTGTTGCAGTAAGGGAACACCTGAACAATGTTTTTCCTAATCATTGGATCGGCCGGGCCGGTCCTGTAGCTTGACCTCCGCGTTTCCCCGACACTTAAATCCATTGGATTTTTATCTCTGGGGACATTTAATAAATTTAGTGTATTCAACTCCTGTTGAAACCAGGGAGGAACTTGTAGGGAGGATTTTGTTTCATTGCGAACAACTTAGAAACAATGCAGGGATTGTTTGGAGAGTTCAACAATCCTCAATACGTCTTGTGCGTGAATGTATTAGAGTTTAAGGAGCCCATGTTGAGCCTACATATGAAGTTTATAATTAATTTATTTTTTTTTTGTAAAATAAATTTGTTTAATATTACCACCTAATTGAAATAAAATTAGTTTATTTTCTCGAAAACGGTTCATTCTATCGATTTTGAGCAAGAGTACCTTTTTTTTGGCTTAGGTTTCAAGCCATCGAAAAATATGTTTTTTGGGTCGTTATCGTACAGGGTGTTAGGAAAAATAAGCATTAATGTTTAACAGCTAGTCCGTCCCTGGTAAACTAAAAAAGACATATGTGTTCCAGTGACATCATTTTAAGTGATCGTCACCAGTGTTGATCATATCAAAATTTTATTAAATTATTTCAAGCACTTCACAAGTTATTTACAAAAAAACGTTTTTCAGGGGCGTCCTTTAAGGGCCCATATCTCCGTAGGGAGGGCCTTTGGAAAAAAAATGTATAGGAACTTCTCGTGTTATTTTTTCGTCTTCTATCTGAATACGAGAGGGTGCCCACATTTTCCGGGACACCCTGTATATACCTAATATATGAAAAAACGTTTTATTGAATTTTGTGTGATACCATTTTGGCCGCCCTTCTCACGCTAAAAATTAAATATTAATTCAGTCATTAAATAAACTAAAAGTATACATTATTTCAGTAATTAATTACCCTTTATCTCTCCTGAATGCTGAAACGGAAAGAGCTACACCGCTGTGAGTTATGTATAAATATGGAAAATTGTTTCATTTAGTTTTCTGTGATACCATTTTAGCTGCTAATCTGACGCTAAAAAGCATATATTAGTTCAGTAATTAAACAATTTAAAAGTAGATGTTATTTCAGTAATTAATTACCCTTAATCTCTCCTAAATGTTGTAATATTTTTCTCGCTGAAAATGGAAAGAGCTATACCGCTGTGAATTGTGAATGATATATAATACATGGAAAAATATTTAACTTTATTTCGTGTGATACCATTTTCGTTGCCCATCTGAGGCTAAAAAGTAGCAGTAGTTAATTAAATTAAAATTCGATATTATTTCAGTAATTAATTACCCTTAATCTCTCCAGAATGTTGTAATATTTCTCTCGCTGAAAATGGGAAGACTTATGCCGCTCTGAATTATACATAATATATCGAAAAATGTTTCATTTAGTTTTATGTGATACCATTTTAGCTGCTCATCTGACGCTAAAAAGCAAATATTAATTAAGTAATTAAACAATCCAAAAGTAGACAATATTTCAGTAATTAATTACCCTTAATCTCTCCTGAATGTTTTAGTATTTCTCTAGCTGAAAATGAAAAGAGCTACGTCGCTGTGAATTATATACAATATATGAAAAAATGCTTCATTTAATTTTGTGTAATACTATTTTGGCTGTTCATCTGACGCTAAAAAGTAGCGGTAATTAAATAAATTAAAAGTAGATATTATTTCAGTAATGAATTATCCTTAATCTCTCCTGAATGTTGTAATAATTTTCTCGCTGAAAATGGATAGAGCTACACTGCTGCGAATTATATAATATAATATATGGAAAAATATTTCATTTAGTTTTGTGTGATACCAGTTTAGCTGCTCATCTGACGCTAAAAAGCAAATATTAATTCAGTAATTAAACAAATTAAAAGTAAATATTATTTCAGTAATTCTTCTTCTTCAAGTGCCTTCTCCATTAAATGAAGATCGGCAACAATTTTGGCAAACTCGTCCCTGTCCTGGGCTCTTCTCAGCAGGAAGTTCGAATCCAAGCCAGTCCAATCTCTTAAGTTCTTCAGCCAAGAGCACTGTCTTCGTCCAGGACCACGTCTTCCCTCAATCTTGCCCTCCATAATCAGCTGCAGTAATCTGTACCTGTCTTGTCTCATGACATGGCCAAGGTAAGCCGTCTTACGCTTTTTTATAGTCTCGAGAATTGTTCGGTCTTTGTTCATTCTAGGCAAGACTTCTTGATTGGTGATATGGTCAGTCCATGGAATGCGGAGCATTCTACGATATACCCACATCTCAAATGCTTCCAACTTGTTAATACTGCTAACCTTCAGCGTCCAGGCCTCGACTCCGTATAGTAACGTGGGATATACATAACATATAACAAAGTTAAATCTTATGTTTAGATTGAGTGTTCTGTGGGTTAGCAGATTCCGCATTCTAATAAAATTTGCTCTGGCTTGCTCTATACGGGATCTAATTTCGATCTCTGGATTTAGATCTTCGCCGATCCAACTTCCCAGGTATTTAAATTTTGAGACTTGCTCCACCGGTAAACCGTATATATTTATGTTGAAGTGGTTGTTTGGATTGCGGCTTATTTGCATGATCTTTGTTTTGGAGATATTAATCCTCAGTCCCATTTCATCACCGGAAGCCGATATGCTGTCGATTAGGCGTTGCAGCCCCTTAGGGTTGTCTGCGATTATCACTGTGTCATCGGCATATCTCAAGTTGTTTAAGAGTTTCCCATTGACCTTCAGACCGTCCTCTGCTTCGTCTAGGGCGTTTTGGAAGATAACTTCCGAATACATATTAAAGAGCATGGGACTAAGTACACAACCCTGCCTGACTCCACATCTTATAGGGACAGTGCTTGTTTCGGTGTTTTCCAGTTTGACAAATGCCTCTTGATGTTCATAAAGATTCTGTATAATTTTCAGATCTTGGGCGTCGACTTTTTTACTTTCCAGCAGTTCTAGTAGTGTGGTGTGCTTAACACAGTCAAAGGCTTTTGTATAGTCTATGAAACATAGATATACGTCCTTCTGCTGATCTCTGCATTTTTGTAAAAGGACCGACAGTGCGAATAGGGCCTCCCCGGTAACCATTCCTTCACGGAAACCCATTTGTAATTCGCTTACATCCTGTTCGCATTTCCTACGTATGCGCCTATGAATTATTTTCAAGAAAACCTTCAACACTTGGCTCATTAGGCTGATCAATCGGAATTCTTCGCATTTCCGTGCGCCAGGTTTTTTGGGTATGGGTATGAAGGTTGATTTTAGCCAATCAGGAGGGATGTAGCCTGAGTTATAGATATCATTAAATAATTGTACCAAGATGTGTATGTTTTCGTCGTCTATAAGTTTCACAACATCAGGGCAGACGTCATCTGGACCAGCTGTTTTCCCAGTTTTTATCTCTCTTAATGCTTTTTCAACCTCAGAGTGGAGCATTTCTGGTGTCGGTTCCGTAGGATCTTGACTGCGGAAGGGTGGGCTATTGCTTCCAAATGTTTTAGTTATATATTCTCTCCAGACCTCCCTGAGCTCGTTGTCATCTGTGATTTGTTTGTTGTTTTGGTTAAGTACGTGTGAGGAGACTGGGTATTTACGGCTTCCCGTAATTTCCTTGACTTTCTTATGTAGATTGAAAAGGTCGTGTTTCTTATATAGTTCCTCCACTTCTTGGCATCTTTCCTTCATCCATGTTTCTTTGGCTTCTCTAATTTTCCCTCTGATAAGTTTTTGGGCTTTCTTATATTCGTCTTGGTTTGTGTTTTTGAAGCTACGTCTCTGTTCCATTAATACGAGTATTTCTGGGGTCATCCAGTCTTTGTGATGTTTCGTTTTGTTTGTTGTGACTAGCGACCCTTGTGCACCCAATACTGCACTCCCAAATGGTTTCCAGGTGTCTTCGATATTATTAGGACTGGCAGCGTGAGGGGTGGTTTCGTTCTTTTGTAGGATCTTTCCGAGCTCATTATTAAGTTTGTCAGTGATTATTAGACGTTCAAGCTCGCTCCGCAGTAGTGCTACGTTTGGTTTGTTGGAAAATGTTTTCTTGAGTTTCCTAAGGCGAATACGAAAGCGTGCAACTACGGGATTATGGTCTGACTCAACATCTGATCCTGGGTACGTCCTAACGTTAAGAAATCCATTTCTATATCTTTTTGGAACCAGTATATAGTCAATTTGATTTCTGACTGGATGATCCGGGGTGTCCTGTGAAGATTTCCATGTATAAAGGCGTCGCGCAGGCATTTCAAACCAAGTGTTGGAAACCATCAGCTTTTCCTCCTTACAGAACCCGACCAGGACGTCGCCTCTGTCATTTCTAATCCCCCACCCACAGTATCTCCGCTTCTTCCACAGCCTACTTTGGCATTGAAATCCCCGAGAATAAGGGTGATGTCGTCCTTATTGGTAGCAGCAATTAGCTGTTTTATTTCTGAGTACCATGCCTCTATTTCTACCTGTGCTTTATCGGCTGTTGGAGCATATGCCTGAATAATATTTAGGTTTTTTGGTGTTGCCTTTAGTTGTACCATTATTGCTCTGTCGGAGAACGGTATGAAGTTGATGACAGACCTACTGGTCGCTAAATCCATCATAATGCCTACCCCGGTATAATGATGGTTGTCTTCGTTTCCAGAGTAAAATAGTACGGTGTCTTTTAATTTGATTTTCCCACATCCAGACCATCTTGTCTCGCTTATACCTAGGATGTTTAATCCCAGTCTATTCATTTCCTGCTCTATATTGTGAGTCTTTCCTGGCATGTACATGCTGTTAACATTCCAGGTTCCAATTTGGAGTATTTCCTCAAGTCTCGTCTTTATAATATTAATATTTTTCCTATTTTTCATCGTGGGGATTCTTTGCACCCCTTGACCATTTAAGGCCTGCCACGGACTAGGGGCCATTTGATTATACTATTTTGCCATAATTGTTTGTCTTGGGAAATCCGCAGGGATCTTTAATGCAGTGGTTTCCCGTTGCCTTCTGCATCTTCTTGCCGTTGACCACTTTTTGGTTCTTCCGTCTTTAGGCACAATTTCTCATGCCTAGGACAGGGAGTTGCCCTTGCTCTTGCTGGCTCATCCACCCAAAGTTGTTGGCCTGCAAGAGGGGGACTGCTTATACCGGCAGTCTCTCGGTGTGCCAGCTCATTTAGCGTTATCCAGGATGCACGTGTAGTATTCTACTACGGACGCGAACTGACATTACATTAAGTAATATTGATTCGTATTATCTGTAAGAAAAATATACATCAAACCAAATAAATAACATTTTGAATTATATGCGAGTATTTATTTAATTGAACTTGGAAATTTTGAAATACAGAAAAAAGAGATGGGTAATTTGAATTTGGCGGGCAAACAACAGCGCCAGTCTCGCGCCATTTGCACTCACTTCCCGCGAGACAAAGAAGGCACCGGCAGCTTTCTCTCTCTTGGATGATTTATTAACATTGAGTTGCGCATCTCTCCCTTGTCTCTGGTAGAGTGTATGTATTAAGATATTCGCTCTAAAAAACGATTTACCTCCTATTTTATGTCACAAGCTGAAATTTTTCATAGCAGTTGCATCAGCCGTAGAGAGAAACAACGCTAGCTAAGCTTGAAGACAAAGAGAAAGATACACTGAGAGTCGATAAAATTGCTGGTCGGACACGGTGTAAACTCATGATGCCTCTCATTGTTTAATGTTATATCTTTGTTAGTTTACAAGCAAAAAATATGGGATTTGCTCTATTATCTTGTCAAGACATAAGAGAAACTTTTATAAAGAATAATTTTTCCACATTTAGACCTTCCTTTGTTGTTTTTTAAAAAAGACCACTTTTTAACCAAATTTTTGCACGGTTGAAACCGAAATATTTACGTTTCAATTTTTTTCCGGCCATAAGGGCTAATGCAAATGATTTTTTTAAAATAATTCTCAAAAAATACTTCCTACAAAGACCTTATTGTGCATTGACCCAAAAAATTAGTATTGTTTTCTCTATACGGAGGTACCAATATCTTGATTTATGATGATAATGCCCTTTTGAGGAGTATAATTTTGTATTACCTCCGGATTAAGGGTTATCTTATCATGTACTTTTATCTCTGAAAAATTCAGCTTGTGACACCAAACTATAAACGCAAGAATGGCAAGTTATTACTAAATTAAGCTAGAAAGTGTGGAAGTAACATATTTTAAACATGTAGAAGCCAACCAGATCCAGACATAGTGCCTGAACTCTTTCAGAAAAATGTAAAGTTCAGTATAATTAGTAAACATATGAGCGTTTTGAGAAAAAAAATTATAAATGTTTATTGATTTATTTATTCAACGGGTAAATATTATCCTTTCTTACAAAGTTTATCTTCTTCTTCGTCGTATCTCCATGTCTGAAGCATCGTGACACTATGGCTACTTACAGCTAAAAACTTTACACTTCCAAAGGTGGCAATCTTCGACCTTGCGGAGATTCGTTTGCAAAGGTTGACCTGTGATGTCCTTTATTTGGTTCAGCCAGCGTGACGGAGATCGGCTTCTAGGTCTTCGGCCTTATACTTTGCCCTTTACTATAACTTTATCTAGGTCATCCTCATTTCTATGCGTGATGTGTCCAAAATATTGAAGGATTCGTCTGAGACCCACGGTAAACAGCCGATCCGTGATGCTAAGTTCATTAAAAATTGACACGTTTGTTCTTCTCGCGCAACATTCTTCTTCCGCACCTCATTTCAAACGCTTCTATGCAGTGTCTATCACTAGCTTTGATGGTCCGTGACTCGGATCCGTAAGAAAATATAGAAACACCAAAGATCGCACAAGAGCCATTTTTGTGTTTTTGGTTATCTCTCTGTCTGTCCATATTTTTTCCAGGTTCACCATAGCTGCCCGCGATAGTGCTATATGCCTTCTTATCCCCGTCTCGCACCCTCCTGTGTTGGTTACTTAAGGCCCCAAGTAGATCAACTCATTAACCGTTTCGATATTTGGAGGCAGATTGTTTAGCTGTATTGCGTTACTTTTATCAATTACCATGAGTTTGGTTTTGTCTAAGTTAATTTCTAGACTAAGAGTCTTACTTTCGTTAGCTACCCTTTCGAGCATTCGAGTCATTTCTTCTTTATTCTTCGCTATTAGAGTGGTATCGCCCGCGTATCGAAGATTGTTTAGCATTTTAGTATTGATCGTAAATCCTCCTTCATCCAACTCTAAGGCGCGTCTCATTATTTATTCGCCATAGGCATGGAACTACCTGGGTGACAATATACACCCTTGGAGCAGTCCTCTTTGCGTTTTGAAAGGATCCGATGTTTTATTATCTAAGTTGACATTTGCGTCATTATCCTCATATAAACTGGTAATGATGGCCACTAGATGGTTTGGGATTCCCGTTTCACTCAGCACTTTCCATAGACTTTCCCATCTTACTCAATCAAAGGCGTTCTTATAGTCTAGAAAGCACAGGAGCATATGCATATCATATTAAACTCTCGTGCTTTTTCTATTAATTGGCGTATATTAAATATCTGCTCTTTGGTCCATCTGTCTTTTATGAAACCGGCTTGTTCAAGAGGTATATGAGGTAGCAAATACTTTTCTAATCTTCCGTCGATTATTCTGAGTAAAATCTTGCTAGCATGCGATATTTATGCTATCGTCGGGTAATTTGGGCATTTTTTCGTGGCTCCTTTATTATGTATTGGAATAAAAGCCTACCTTCAGGCCATAGTTGAGTTTGGCATACTTTATTGCAGATGTTATGAACTATCTCGATTCCTTCATTTCCCAGTAGTTTTATCATCTCGGCTGCGATGCCACCTGTTCCTGGGACCTTGTTTGACTTAAGATGTGTTTTGGTCTCTTCCCCTTCGCTTTTTAGTATATCCGGTTCCGGTTCATTTGTCGTATCTGCTCCTGAGTATTTTGGCCTGCTTCCTCTTTATACTACTTCGGAGTATTGTTTCCATCGTTGCAATATATCTTTGTCTTCCCACAGAACATTACCATTTTCATCATCGATGGAGGATGTCTATGGTTTAAATTTTCGTGTAAGTTCTCGCACTTTTCTATATAGGTCGCGAGTTTCTTAAAATTTTAGTGTTCCTCTATTTCGGTGCAGCCTTTTCTTATGTAGTTATTTTTATCTTGTCGACATTCTCTCTGAATTTTTTTGCATAATTTTCTGTAAATGTCTTTAAAGTTTTGTGTTGTTAACGCTTCTTTTTCGTTCTGCGATTGTGTTAAGAGTTCGTTGCGTTATCCAGATTTTGATGAGACGATTGGGGATATCAGTTCTAGATTGTACCATTTTATAAATTATAAAATGATTGTACTGACTTGGATGTTTCTTTAATGATCTTTTTCAAATCTTCCCATTCTTGGTTTGGGTCTTGTATTTCCATGATGTTACAATGTACATAGTAATACTTAAATACCTTAATCTAAAGTAGAGTGAAATAATATAACAGACGAAAAAGAAAATATACACTTATAATTATGTGACTCACATAAACACTTTAGCCGCTTTAAGTAGCTCTTTAATGCGACTCAGAGATGTAAATTAGATCTTAATCTAATACGTTAATACCTTGTTTAAACGTAATATATCTAAGGAATTGTATCGGTCAGAACTGGGAGCATCATTAATTATTGAATAACATTAAATTTTATTCACCATGCTATCAATCATCAGGATTATTTTTTCTCATGGGAATTGATACGATCCATATCAAAATATATTGGTCACATTACATATCATATTAATTCTTGTCTAGTTATTCAGGAGTAGAATCCAACAAAGGAGAAGGGGTCACACATATGTTAATAAAATTAAATATTTATTCTCCTTCTCAATGTGCCCTATCCTCAGTGGACGTCGGCGATCAGTCTGGCCCATCTGATTTTATTCATAGCAGATCGAAATAATTCTATTGATGTCAGACCTGTCCATTGTCGCAAGTTTCTTAGCCATGATATTCGATGTCTTCCTTGCGATTTTTTTTCCATCGAATTTACCCTGCATTATAAGTCGAAGCAGATTGTACTTCGTGTTGTTCCGCATGATATGCCCAAAGTATAACAGTTTTCATTGTTTCACTATTTTCAGCAGTTCCCTGTCTTTTCGCATGCGCGGCAATATAGCCTCGTTGGTCACAGGATGAGTCCATGAAACTCTCAGCATACGGCGATAGCACCACATCTCGAAAGCTTCAATCCGCTTACAAGTAGCCTCGGACATGCTTCTATGCCATACAGAAGCACTGAAAACACCCAGCATCTCAAGATTCGTGTCCGAAGATGAAGACTCAGGTTCATGCTACAGAGAACCTCTTTCATACGGTTGAATGATGATCGTGCTTTTTCAATCCTTACTTTGATTTCTTAAGAATGTTCTCATTTCTCATTCAGACTTGCTCCTAAGTATGTTATTGTTGGCACTCTTAGTAGTAGGGATCCATTCACGAAGAATTGGGCATTGATGTCGTTTTTACTGACTATCATAATTTTAGCTTTTGATATATTCAACCGCATGTTGAATTCTTGACATATGTCGACCACTCTGTCGATCAGTCTTTGAAGTCCTTCAGCGCTGTCAGCAATCAATGCGGTGTCATCCGCATATCTCAAATTGTTGACATTTTCTCCATTTATCAAGATGCCATCCTGTTCATTTTCCAGTGCTTCTCTGAAAAGTCTTTCTGAATACACATTAAACAATAGAGGAGACAGTACACAGCCCTGCCTGACACCCTGCTTCACGGAAAATTCCGTCGACGACCCTTCATTCACTCGAACACACGCTGTTTGCTGCCAATACGATTTAGCTATAATACGGATATCTCTATCATCAAGTCCTGACTGATCTAGAATTTGGATTAGCTTATCATGGTTAACTGTATCGAACGCTTTCTCAAAATTAATGAAACAAGTGAAGACATCGCAATTTACGTCTCCGGCCCTTTAAATTAAAACATTTAAACTAAGCAGTGCCTCTCGTGTACCTAAGCCGTCTCCAAATCCGAATTGCGTGTCGCTAATACCTGCCTTCAGCTTCCGATATATGCGCTCGTGAATAACCTTAAGGAATCCTTCAAGAAATGGCTCATTAGGCAAATAGTCCTGTAATCTTCGCATGTTTTGGCTGTAGGCTTTTTAGGAATTGGAATAAATGCCGACAGTAGCCAGTCCTTAGGAATATTTCCGGTTTCATAAATTTGGTTAAATAGATCCGTGATAATGTCCAGATGCACTTCATCAATAAGTTTAAGCAGGTCTCCAAGAACTTCATCTGGACCTGGTGGTTTGTTGTTCTTCAGTCTTCTTATTTCTTTAAGGTCTTCCCAAGGGTAATGGGAGGCTTGCTGTTACTGGAGTTTCCGTGATAACTGGCGTTCGATTTTCATTGTCGTAAAGAGTAGGTATGTATTGACGTCATCTATTTATTTTATCATTTACGTTCAACAGTGTTTGTCCTTTTACATCGGTGACAATGCCAGTTTGTCTGGAAATGCGACTTCTTTAAATTTTTTGTGCATTTTAAGTATATCCTGTTTTTTATCTAGTTCTTCTATTTCGTTACACTGCTGTTCCAATCAGGTCTTTTTGACTTCTTTGATTTTCCTTTTGATGTTCTAGTGAATCTATTCATATTGTGTCTTATCTTTGTTTTTCACTTTTCTTCGCTGGTCCATAAGATCCAGAGTCTCATCTGTCATCCACTTGTTATTTTGCCTTCTTTGCTTAGAAGAAATATTTTCGTCCGCTACTAATGTCATAATACTTGCAATGGATTTAACTTTCTGTTCTACCGAGTGTTCTACATTAGAATCGATGTCCCCTCGAACTTCAGCCATTTTTACATTTATCTGCTCTTTCACCCGTAGTATGACGTTTTTTTGTATCATATCTTTTGTATTGCAGCTTTCTCTCGATTTTCTTTAGCCGTAATCTGCCGTACGTTATAATAGCCGTAATCTGAGAGTTGACAGTTATGATCTGAATAAATGTCTGCACCTGGATATGTATTTACAGACGTGAGTGAATTTCGAAAGCTCATATTTACTGTAATAAAGTCAATCTGATTTCTGACTATGCGTTGGTCATGTCTGCAGGTGATTTCCATGTATATAATCGTCTGGGAGGGAACTGGAAGAAAGTGTTCATTATTGAGTAGGCAACTTCTCTGCAGAATTGTAACAGTGTCTCTCCTCTATCGTTTCTCTCCACCAATCTACAAGGACCCACTATATCTTCGTGCACTCCTTTGCGAACTTTAACGTTAAAGTCGCCCATTAAAACTGTTACTTCTTCCTTTTTTGTCTACTTCCGTGCTGTTTTTATGTCATCATAGAATTTTTCAACCTCTTCATCGCTGCCATCGCATGTTGGTGCATAGACCTCTATGATATTATGCCTGCACGGAGTGGAATTTAGCTTCATTATTGCCACTCTATCTGATACCGGTATGAAACCAAGGACTGTTTTATTCACTTCTTTTGTGACTATAATTGTAACCCCATTTCTATGCTGTGGGTTATCCTCATCTGAATAGTAAATATGGTGATCTTTCACTTCAGATCTTCCAGTGCCAGGCCACCTTACTTCGCTGCAACCGAGGATATCAATTTTCAGCCGTAGCATTTCTTTTACGTTATTTGCTGCTTTCCCTGCTTGGAACATGCTCCTAACATTCCATGTTCCTATTCGATGCTTGTTAACTAATTTGATTTTTGTTGACCGGTGGTTTCTTCGCACCCTCTCCCTATTTAAGGGGTGCCCGCGACTGAGGGCCATTTCTGTTTGAAGCTGAGCCATAATGATATGCTGGGGAGGAATGTATCAGGTAGTTTCCCCTTGTTTTCCTGATAATAGTTTCAGCCACCTATTCTGGGTTAGACGCTGTCTGTAGCCGCTCACTATGAGTACCGACGCTACCGTTTCGGATCTTTTTTAGCTTCACCTCTCGTCTTCAACCTTACCGGCATGGGAGGCCCTACCAGTAGCTATGCTACCGCCGGCAATGCTCTCAGACTCATTGAGGCTACTGAGCTCTCTCACCGCGACAAGGTAAAGATCCCCGAGAGAGGATATTTATTAATACGTGGATGTCTGGAGCTTGAACTCCGATTTTATTGCGGGAACATGCCTATCAACATAATTTACTTTAGCTTGAGATTTTTGTAAGATCGATACCTTGCATTGGTGACCATTCATTTCAATGCATTTTTGTATCTATTTCTTGTGGCAATTGGACTTTATTGACCAAATTTCCTAATTTGCTTTTTTAGCTTTTGGGATTATGGGACGTTTATTTGGTAATTTCGATTTTTCCGGATTTAATTTAATTGCGTTCTCACCTAGAGAAAAGCGGGATTCTATAGAATGTTCTGAGGAATGAAAGCAAGCCCTCAATATATTATTTGAGGTTAATTAAATTTACCCTATTTCGTAATTGCTCCAATTGCTACATTATGACACAAAATCCTTGCAGCTACTTACGACCATAATCTTATTATGTATGTTTTGATTGATATTCATTGGTGTAGCATTTACTTTAGCTAATCTCTTTCTCAATGATCGGGTCATACTGATGAAACTTCAGACATCTCATCGTATTATGAACGTCATACAATTATACGCGCCAACCAATAGCATGTCAGATGCAGACATTGAAAAATTTTATTGCAAGGTGGATGAGGTGATGAAACTCACTAAAAGGGGTGAAATTACGATAATCATGGGAGATCTAAATGCTAAAGTTGGATGTGATGCATATGCCGCGGCTGTAGGAGCTTTCGGTTCTTGGTGAGAGAAACTCTAGAGGTGATCTGCTTTTGCAGTTTTGTGATGAGTATAATCTTTTCATCTCCAATACTTTCTTTAAACAACATCCAATACGGAATCATATAGTTTACATAATGACTGGCCTCGAAATCAAAAAGTACGTTAAATCAGTAAAAATCTATCCCAGAACAGATGTCAGTAGCGATGACAACTCGGTTGTTATGGACTTCAGAATGAAACACTTCACAAAGTTAAAACACATCACTTTAAATAAACAAATAGATTTGAAGAAGCTTAGTGACATAGAATTCCAAACAATAGGCCTAAAACTTGAGAGGGACTTAGAAGAAATTGCCACATCAGAACAACTAGACACAGAAGACACGTGGGATGGAATAAAGAATATCATAGTGAGTTTTCAGGACCAGGGCATTGGGTTGAAGGAAAACAAAAAGAGAAAGGAATGGATGACAGAGGAAATTCTGGAACTCATGACGGAGAGAAGGAAGTGCAAGGGAGTACCGCTGAAGTATAAGTAGATAAATAGGACCGTGAGGTGGAAGGGTAGAGAAGCAAGGAAGTTGTATCTGTCCGAGAAATGCCGAGAAATTGAGTTACTGCAGCAAAAACATGATTCCTTCAATGTGCACAAGAAGGAAAAATCAGGTGGAAATCCTCAGAGATGACAATAATGAGATCATAACTGGGATTGAAGAAAAATTAAAAAGATGGAAGAACTATGTAGCGGAACTGATCCATGATGACCGGCCGGAGTCTCCCACGGAGGTGGATGATGACAGAGAGAGGGGACCTGCTATAACAAAAAGCGAAGTCATCCACGCAATAAAAATTCAGAAAAACAGAAAAGCCACAGGATCAGATAGAGGTGCTCAAAATTATCGCAAACCAAGAAGGCAAAGACCTAGAGCTTACTGATCTATTCAACACCATCTACAGTGCAAGAAAAATCCTTTCCGAATGGTTCAAGTCTATCTTTGTGGCGATTCCAAAAAGTCAAACTCCTCTCGGTGTGATGACTACCGCATGATTAGTCTGATGTCCTCAAATTATTTCTAAGAATAATCCATACACGGATTTATAAGAAATGCGAAGAAAGAATAAGTGACACTCAATTTGGATTTCAGAGTGGAACATGGAAGTATACGCTTGTTTCATTGACTATCGTAAAGCATTTGATTGCGTCAGGCATCAGAAGATGCTAGAGATATTATCAGCAACCGGGATTGACAAGAGAGACATTACAGTCATAGCATAGCTCTACTGGAACCAAACTGTGGAGGTGAGAGTAAACAGCGGGATTCGGATGCCGTGTCAATAAGGAAGGGAGTATGGCAGGGGTGCATTATGCATCCGCTCCTGTTTAATATTTACTCGGAAGCCATTTTCAGAGAGGCTCTATTGGAAGATGTGGGAGGTATTAAAGTGAATGGAGTCCGCATTACTAATATAAGATACGCAGACGACACCGTGGTCCTAGCCGATAACAAATGAGACTTGCAAAAAATGATGGACCAGATTACACAACACAGTGAACGATTCGGACTACACATGAACATCTCCAAGATCAAATTGATCGTTTTCTCCAAGGCACATATCATCTAAACGCTTTTGATCAATGGCAGAAATATCGAACAGGTATCATCCTTCAAATATCTTGGCACCATAATCAACTCGCTGTGCGATCCGAATTGAGCAAGCCAGGAAAATTTTCACCAGAATGAAGCAGTTTTTCACCAGTCTTGATTTGAGCTTGGAATTCAGAATACGCATGGTCAGCTGGTATATCTTCTGTGTATTACTGTACGGTTGTGAAGGCTGGACTCTCGATTCGATAACTGAGAGAAGAATCGAGGCTTTTGAGATGTATGTATATCGCCGCATGCTTCGTATCTCATGAATTCATCGAGTTACAAACGAAGAGGTATTAAGACGAATGGAAAAGTCAAAAGAGTTATTAACCATCATTAAAGAGAGAAAACCAAGATACATAGGCCATATCATGAGAGGCGAAAAATACGAATTACTGAGGCTGATAATTGAAGGAAAGATTCGTGAAGACTCAGAACTCCTGATTGAAGGTCCTTAGAAGATGGTTCGGGTGCACTTCGACTGAGGTATTTAGAGCTGCTCCATCCAGGACAATGTTAGCCATATGGATCGCCAACTTTCGTGAGGAGATGGCGTGATAAGAAGAAGAAGAATCTATTTCCGTGAGCTTGACATATCTAGATTCATCTCAATTGTCGTCTTGACATTTTTTTTGCGAATGTCATAGAAAGCAGCACTTTTTTGCTACTGCCTGCCTACCGGCTCGAGTGACGCGTCATCGAACTGAGATTGTGAATATTCATATCAAGGACCCCAGGTCATCTATTACTATAAAAGTACATTATAGGACAAGCATACCTGTGGCATCTTGTGAATGGTTAAATAAGGACACCACATAACATGAGCGGTACCGTCAAGAGTTAAGCAGAACGTTGGTGCGCGGTTAGTCAGTGGCATACGTTAATTATTACTAAGTTGGGGTTTAGAACCTTTGGCAGAGCTTTTCCACGAGCGTTTCGCTAACCATGTTAACATCATCATTAGTTGATTAAAGCTGTTTTAATCATCTATATTAGCGAAACATGTATCGAGTGCAAAATTCTGTTTCAGTATTGTGAATAAAACTCTGTTGTAATGAGTTAATTGGCACACACGTGCTAGTAAAATAATTTAAAAACGAACTATAAACTTATTTTTATTTTTAATAGTCATGCTATTTTATGTAAATAAGGTAGCACGGAAAATGTATCAGCAATATTTCCAATACAATTTTGAATTCATTTCATTATTTTTTTAATCCTGCATAATAAAAAAATTAAAATATGGATGTTCAGTATAATATTGGCTGTGCATGAATATTAATATTGAAACTATGACATAATTTCGTAGCTTTTTACGTACAAAAAAGCCATTTTTGGAAAAAGATAGATATTTTTGTCAGAAGGCTTCAACTAAAAAAGATTCAAAAAAATCTCAATAAAACAAACAAGAACTGACGCAAATGCAACTACTCAAACTTTTTCAATTTTTAGGTTACTTTCTTCTCAGCCCTGCATAATATTCAAATATCCTTATTAGCATAAAGCGGCACCTTGGCATCTCAATAAAATGACCTTTCAGGATCTGAAAAGCTCATCATATCGGCTAGTTCGTTTTTAAACTAAGTACAGCAATATAAAAATGATGCTAGTGTTTCCCTTTTTCTTGAAGAGCTGTTTATTTAATCTTAGAAGCGGAAATTTCAGTAAAGAACAACTTAAAAAAAAATAATTATAAAAAATTAAAGGCTACAAGATAAAGAAATTCAGGGCTCTTACCAAACAGCAAATAGGAGATTTTTCAAGAACTAAACAAGGGTCGAAGTAAACTTTAATTTTAGTTTTAACTTACAACCACTATAGTCTAACCAAAAATCAAGTCCAGAAGCCCAGTATCATAAAAATGCCAATTTTGCAAAATCGATTTGTTTTATGATTCTTTTCACTAAATTTTGCAAACAATCTCACTTTCGGGCCCTGTGTCCCTATAAGTCAGAAATGTATAATCGCTAAATATGCTATAATAATATATAGAAAACATTGTCACTAAATAAGGATCGAAAATTCATGTACTGTTTCATGCCTTTTGCAACATCTTTACCTATAATGTAGGGTATCAACCTAAAAAAGGAGTTAGTGCCCTATGCCGAATTTATGTGCATTCTTCGTGGGGTCTTGTTTGCGTCAATTATTGTCGTCTTCAAATTTTTTTTGCGAATATCCCAGAAGGCCGCATTTTCTCGCTACTACCTGCCTACCGGCTCACGTGACGCGTCATTTTCTTGCTCAAGGGAGCAAAATAGGGTTACCAGATGAAAAATTACAAATATGCAAAGGTTTTTGCAAAATTAATTTGCCTTTATGATGTTTTTCACTAAATTTGGCAAACGATTTTCGGGTCCTGTTTCTCTATAATTCAGAAATTTATAATGGCTAAACATACTATAATAAAATTAGAAAACGTTGTTACTAAAATATACGAGTCGAATATTCAAGAACTGTTTCATGCCCTTTGCGACATCTTTACATAATATGTATACCAACCTACAAAAAGGAATTATTAGAGTCCTATGTCGAATTTATGTGTATCCTTCCTGGGGACCTGTTTGGGTTTGGGTCAAATCTCTCATTTTAGAGGGTTTAATCGCCGACTGGGCTGTAATTTAGACGGATTCTTTGGCCCCTGCAGGTAAAACTCGCTCCGAAATCCCATCACCGGCTTCAGATGGACAACTTCAACTTGTCTCCTTATGAGCAATAAATCCATATATGTATCTCCATCTCTTCCTATCCCAGTTTAGTTTTATTTCATCTAATGTGCCTGCATAACTTAAACTAAATTGCATGCCGCATTTATTAATTATCTACCCAAGTAACGAACTACATTAAAAGTACACGTTGACACTAATCTGGGATTAGAATTTCACACTCTTCTTTTAGCACTTAGAAAGCAATTAATATCTACTCTTAATAAAGCTCATTGGGACTACAATCATTGTTACTATTTACTTGATATAATGTGAATATTAATTAGGGATGAATAGGGGAAGTTGGTGTTTGATCATCGTTCATTATATAAATATGCATCCTTTATATTTTTACCTGAAATATCCGGCACAGTCAGTGTAACAGTCTGATTTTTGCCACTATAAAAGATTATAAATTTTATTTTAAATGCAGTATTTAGTAACAAAAGATTCTATATTTTGTGGTATAAATTATTGAGTATTAACCCCTTCGGTTAACTGATTATAAATTCATTTATTTGATTTGTTGTTAATAAGTATAGTGGACTTCCAGTTATAGCATCTATTCATGTTAATTAATTATTACCACTTACGATTATTAATATATAATATGTATAAGCTTTTATAACACTGTTGTTGAATAGAATAGAATAGAATAGAATAGAATAGAATTTTATTTGTAAAATTACACTTTTGACAAAGTATTTTTACAAGTCATAAAAAATAGGTAAAACATGCAATGTATATATATCTATACAGATTTATGCGAAATAACATAATATCACAATAAACAGCATACAATAAATGTAACTGACTTAGCAACAAGTTATTCAATAAAACAATAATATTACTAATAATTCAATAGAATAAAATACATGTAAATACATAACACAAATTTAAAATTAGAATAAAATTTAGGATTTAGTGAAGCAAAAGGGACTCTGCAGATACTCCTCAATTGAATAAAAGGCATTCTGTACTAAATGACTCTTTATCACTGACTTGAACTTTTTTTCGAATTTTATGCCATAGAAGTTAGTGCCACTCCTAGCCCTAGTAAGGCGGAGATGATTAGGAACTAGGTTTGAGTTGTTTCTGGTGTGATACGTGTGAAAGTCAGTGTGCGATTTAAAGTCTTGTATATTTTGTTTAATGTACATGAGACACTGTAACACATAGACGCATGGAAGGGTCATTATGCCGAGGCGAATGAAACTTTGTGGACAGTCCTCGCGGTATCCCAACCCTGAAATTATTCGGATACATTTACGTTGTAGTTTGAATATTTTACTTGAATGGCTGGAATGACCCCACACCAGAATCGCATAGGACATGTTTGACCCAAAGTAACCATGGTAAGCCGAAAGAAGTGTTTTTTTTTTTTTTTTTTTTTTTATGGCAGTGGCACACACACTAAAGGTAGATCCTATGGCGCTCGACGAGCGGTGTGTGTGCGAAGATGTTGATTGACACGGTTCTTGAATATTTGTAGGTTGTAATTAGTGGGAAACAGATGTCCTGGAAGTGAGTTCCACAGTGATGCAGTGCGCCAGACAAAGGAGTTCTGGTAAAGCGATGTTCTAGGTGTTTCTAGTTGTACGACGAACTGGTGCGCCCCTGCCGTCTGTCGGGACTGCCTGACAGGAGTTGCCAGGGGCGGGATTATGTGGGCCAAATCCTGGGAACATCTGCCGTGAAAGTATCTGTAGAACAGAGACATCTCGGCCACATGTCTGCGATGTTCCAGACTATCCAGATTCCGGGTCAACTCCGGATCGCCGACGAGACGCACAGCCCTCTTCTGAATGGAATCCAGCAGCTTTAGGGTATGCTTTGGTGCGGCACCCCAGATATGTGAGCAATATTCTAAGCACGGTCTTATTTGCGCTTTGTAGAGCAAGAGCAACTGCTGCGGTGTATAGAGTTTCTTGTTGCGAAATAGAGCACCAAGCTTCTGGGAGGCTGATTTTGCGATGTTAGCAACATGGTCATGCCATGACATATTGCTGTTGACCGAGACACCCAGCAGCCCGATTGACGAGGATGAAGGAATGGTCGATCCTGCCATAATGATGTCAGGGCCCGCTGTATTGGCCCTCTTAGTAAACGTTGCTGCTTGGGTCTTCGCTGCATTGAACTGGACCAAATTTCGGTCGCCCCAAGTTTGAACTTTCTCCAGGTCTTGATTAATTGCTGTAATCTGCTCCTGTCTGCGGTGATGAGTCTCAGTCGCTGGTAAGGGTTTTTCTGATCTAAAGTGGGAGACAAGGGTACTGTCATCTGCAAAACTGTAAACAGGATTATTTGTTTCGGTCAGCAGGTCATTAATATAGATGAGGAACAGAGTTGGTGAAAGTATTGCGCCCTGAGGCACGCCCGCGTTGATGGTAAATGTGTCCGAGATGTGTCCATCGACTGCAACATGTAGGGATCGGTTCTTAAGGAAACTGGCCAGCCAGCTGCAGAGAGAGGCGGGCAGTCCCAAGGACGGCAGTTTGTTGAGCAGTCCATCATGCCAAACTCTGTCGAATGCCTTTGAAATATCCAACGCAATCGCTCGAGACTCTCCGTAGTTTTCAATTGCCCTACTCCATATATGAGTGACATAGGCCAATATATCTCCTGTCGATCTCTCTTTGCGAAAGCCGTATTGATTATCGCTGATTATTCTGTTGCTCTCGAGGTACTTGAGTAGTTGCTGGTTGACTACACGTTCCATGACTTTGGAGATTATTGGAAGCAAGGCAATTGGGCGATAGTTTGAGGGCGTGGTTTTCTTGCCTTTTTTTGGAACAGGTTGCACTCGAGCGACTTTCCAAGAGGATGGGTAAATCCCTTTTCTGTAAGAAAGAGAAAAAAGCCTGGAAAAAACAGGTGTTAGTTCGTTGGCGCAGTTCTTTAGTACGATGGCAGGTATTCCGTCCGGTCCTGATGCCTTTTGCGTATCTAGTTCTTTAAGGATTTTGCGAATATCACGATGAGAAAACTTGACTTCTGCCATGGTGGTGTTGATGTTCGGTATAGTGGGGAGAGTCTTGCTTTAGGGCACGTCTAAGGTAGAGTGCGATGAAAACATTTTGGCGAGCATGTTTGCTTTTTCCTTGGCTGTAGTCGCCGTGATGCCACGTTCGTCCGTCAAAGGTGGGAGAGACGTTTTTGTAAAGTTGTTACTTACTGCCTTTGCTACCGACCAGAAATTCCTGGAGCCACTGGGGCATTGCAAAAGTTTATTCCTGATCCTTTGATTGTGTTTGTCCTTAGTTTCGTCGATCACAAGCTTGCACTCGTTTCTCGCTTCGATAAAATAATTGCGATTTTCAGCGGTCTGATTTTGCTGCCAGTACTTATAGGCTTGCTGTTTCCTTCCTACAGCTCTTTCGCATCTTTTGTCGAACCAGGGCTTTCCTTTTGATGGTAACTTGATGGAATTTGGGATGTATGCTTCCATTCCTGAGGAGATTACTTGCATGATCTCTTCGCAGCAGTCTGACGGGTCGTCAGTGGCAAAGCAGACGTCGAGCCAAGGAAAATCTAGGTA
>MU182706.1:160039-204729 GCA_016904865.1 Pissodes strobi
AGCCAGTAAGCTCATTTGTGGCTTCGGCTAGGTGACCTCACATTTCGGAGAAAACACCCAGCGTCGCCACGGAGGCAAACTATAGCTACCTGTCGTGACTATCTGTATGCCCAAGGATGTTAAAACAACAGGAAAAGGTTTAATGCGGATCGATATAAATATATATAAAGGAAGAAATTAATGGGCATGTCCGCAGAATTATGGGCGATAATTGTTGAAAAGCAAGGGTGATAAAAATAGCCTTGTATTACAGCTCGTTGTATATTAAAGGTTTGGGAGGTTTTGTCCTTCGCAAATTCTCTCGCCCATTCGATTTGAGATTTGTTCTCTTGTGCCTTTGCCGCTGATGAATCCAGCCTGCTTCTGTGGGATCCGCCAATGTAAAAAGCATCTGATGCATTGAAGGAGAATTCTGAGCATGACATTGCTTGGATCTGAGATAAGTGCAATGGTTCTGTAGTTGTTAAATTTTTTACTGGATCCTTTTTTGTGCAGCGGGATGAATGTCGATGTGCTCCAATCGTTTGGCCATTGTCCTATTTTCCATGTGTTGATACATATCCTCCACACGATTTTGATGCCGCCTTCATCGAGTTGATTTAGCATGTCTGCGCTTATGGTATCATCGCCTGTGCTCTTCTGGATTTTCAAAGCGCTCAAATAACCAAGAAGCAGAAGAGCTAGAAGAATTAAATGATGACCTGGTCGAACCGCCCAACTTGCAGGAAATCCAGGATGCCATAAAGAAGCTGAAAAACCACGAAGCTCCTGGAAAAGATACTATCACAGCAGAACTCATCAAAGCTGGTGGAGAAGTATTGGAAGAAACCATGCTACAAATCATCCGAAAAGTCTGGCGTGAAAAACAAATGCCAGAAGAGTGGAACGTAGGGGTTATATGCCCTTTACATAAAAAAGGTGATCAGTTGGAATGCAGTAACTATCGAGTTATTACACTACTAATCACTGCTTATAAAATACTCTCACATCTCGCATAAGGACGTACACAGGACCTAGAATCGGACAATACCAATGCGGATTCCGAACTAGTCGATCGACAACAGAGCAGATTTTAGCACTACGCCAAATGCTCGAGAAGTGCTACGAATACAATATCGACACATTCCACCTTTTCATTGACTTTAAGGCAACTTATGATAGCGTTCTAAGACCAAAGTTATACCAAGCCATGAATGAGCTGCACATTCCAAGTACCTCAATTGAATTGACAAAAATGACAATGTCAAAAGTTGTGTGCCACGTAAAAATACAGAATGAAACCTCAGATTCATTCGAAACAACTGTAGGCGTGAGGCAGGGTGACGCGCTGGCGTGAGTCCTGTTTAACATAGCACTAGAAAAAGTAGTTCGAGATGCGGAACCGAATACTAGAGGTACTATCTTTAATAAGTCATCACAGGCGCAGGCATACGCAGACGACATGGACCTGACCTCTAGAACTCTTCGAAAAGCAAAAGAAATCTTTGTAAATTTTGAGAATGCCGCAAGAAATATGGGACTACAAATAAATGCAAATAAGACAAAGTTTATGGCTGCCACAAAAGAGCACAAGGCGAGAGACGCGGGTCAAAATATCACAATTGGAGAGTATAACATTGAAGCAGTGGATGAGTTCGTATATCTCGGAACCCGAGTAATGATGTCAGTAAAAAAATAAACAGGCACATAATGCTTGCCAATCGTTGTTATTTGGGCTGTCAAAATACTTACGTAAATCGAGCCTTTCGAGAAGCACAAAGATCAGAATCTATAACACGTTAGTACCAGTTTTAATCTATGGCTCGGAAACTTGGACCCTAACAAAAGCAGATGAGACCTTACTATCAACATTTGAACGAAAAATCCTAAGAAAGATGTATGGTGCTGTTCAAGAGGATAACGTCTGGAGAAGAAGATATAATTTTAAGCTTTATAACTTATACAGAGGGTCAGGAAACAGAGACATAATAAAAACAATCAAGATTGGCAGGCTAAGATGGGCAGGACATGATAGCGGACGAGTCTGGAGAAAGTAGAGGCCCTGTAGGGCTGTAGCACTACTGATGATGATGATGATAGCTTGCTCTACTTCATCTCTCAATATGTCAAGTTCTTGTTCCACCTCGTTAATGGAAGGTAGTTCGTTTTGTTCTTGTTCAAGGTCTTCATTTTCGTAAAGGTTTTTGCAATATAGCCGCCATACTTCAAGAACTCCATCTATTTCAGTAACCATTTTGCCATTCTGATCTTTTATTTTCCATATTTTTAGCTTAAATTATGTCTTGATTCTTTGGAAAAGATCTTGTGTTTCATTGCTGATGTGTAATATTTCAATGTCAAGGCAGATTTTTTGCAAGTGTTCAATCTCTCTATTCAACTTTTGGTATTCGATCATTTATTCATTGTTGCTTATGCCTGCTCTTCTTAGCATCTTCCTTTCCTTTACTACATTCCAACTTTCATCAGTCATCCACAGCTTGTTTTTTATATCTTTGGTATTTTGTCGAGTTACTTCCTCTTTGGTATCGATCACAGTAGTTTTAAGAGTTTGCCACATTGCCTCTGAGTTTTCGTATTCTGCCGTATTTGAGATTGTTTCCAATTTTTCTTCTAATTTTAGCTTAAAAAGCTGTTATATGTTTTCAGGGTTCAAGGAGGATGCTTTTTTCTTTGTTTTCGGAGATGTAATGTATATTTTAACTCGAGCTAGTAGTAGTTTGTGTTTGTATCGCTGCCACATTCCGTTTCTGGTAGAGTCTTGACGTTCTTTACATTGCATCTCCATCTTGCTTGTACCAAAATATAGTCTATTTGATTTCTGTATAGGCCACCGGGAAAAGTCCTCGTGTACCTAGGTCTTGGATGTTGAGAAAATATGCTATTTGTGATAACCATGTTGTTTCTTATACAAAAATCTACGAGTTTATGTCCAGATTAATTTCTGACTCCCAATCCATACCTGTCTACGAGGTGTTTTACTTCTTCGCCTTCCTGAGTTTGACCGATTTTAGCGTCAATCAATATACCCAATTGAAAATTTTAAAAATAAATAATAGGGGCCCAATAAGCCTTCCATCCTCCAAATTACCAAGGCCCAGATGTCACCTGACAGTCGAATTGACATCTTGCTCGACCAACAATTCCCATCTATAGGCATACATTATCAAAAACTTGTCCTGTACACTCTCGATATTATTTGAATAGACCATGTAATGAGAACTCCACACAACTGAGCAACGCTCTAGATTTGATCTGAGTAAACTGCATATATTTTCAGTTTGAGAATATCAAATTCTTGAGACCACCGGGTAATAAAGACCAATATTTTAAGTGCCTTTGATACAATAATATTTATATGAGAAGAAAACCACTTGCCGCTTGCCATCAAACTGTACACCCAAATCTTAAATATTATCAAAGAAAATGTGTAGTAACATTTTCTTTGATATTATTCACAGTCTTAAGAGTGTGTATTCAAAATAGTAGGGTTCCAAAAGGCGTGACAATGAGATCTTGTAACATTTGTTGGCATTTAATGGCATTTTATTTAGTTGACACCAATTAGAAAAGTTATCAATGTACTACTCTAGAAGTAATGCGTACTATTTACAATTAATCGATCGATAAATCTTCAAGTCATCAGCGAAAGCCAAGTATGGGCTATTCCCTATAAAGTCCCCCACGTCACTTACAAGAATGGGCCCACGGTGATTTCTGGGGAACCCCCGAATGAACCTCAATCTCCCTTGAAAGGTTGCCAGCATCCTTGACAGCTTGCACCCTATCCGTGATAAAACTACGAATACACGACAAGAGAGGATCGCTGATTCCCATGGCTCTCAGTTTGATGATGAGAAGGCCGTGGTCGACTCTATCGAAGACCTTAGAACAGAGCCTGCAGCTCTCTCTCTCCATTGCAGAAATTAGTTAGTTCTCATATAGTAATAGCTGTGCAAGTAGATCTGTCATGTGAAAAACCATGCTGTTCGGGGTTTACAAGGTTCTTACAATCCCAAGGCAGCAATTCAGTTACTAAACGATCAACAGCTTCTGGATTTTTAGACGGCCCTGTAGTTTTCCACATTTTCTCTATTACCAGATTTAATGATAGGTTTGAAGAAGCTGTTGCGAAAAACACCAGAGCGCAGAGAACTTTGTCTAATTTAAGCAGAGGGGGGGTGATGGTAAAAGAACATTTAAAAAAAGGCAAGTCTACGGTCAGGACCCGAAGTACACGTGGCGTGGGTGGCAACGAATTGACTGATTCAATAATCCTAGCACTACCAACATCACATTTATTGATTGTAACGATATTTTTAAAGCTATAATGGGGAGTATCTTGAGATGTGGTGTCCTTATAATACTATCGAGAAGAATTTAACAAAAATACCAACAAGTCCGTCGTGGTTCTGACTACTCTCATTGTTGCAGGTGACATTAGATGGCAAGCTATTGTTCCTGTTTTCATTTATATATGCCCAAAAGAACTTGGGGTTACTATGAATGCTTGATTCTATATTGTTAATATAAGTGTTAAAGCAATCGTCTCTCAGTCGTTGACAAAATGAAGCATAATCTCACTGCCCACCTGTATAAAAAATGCTCCTATGTACTGACGTCTTATGGATGACAAAATTAGGAAGTCTAGTGGTGAGCCATCTAGAGAAGCTAGAAGAACTAACTAAACCTTTTTACTGGAAAGAATGAATTAAGAGCGGTACATATACAATGCCATAACAATATTGAACACCATCATCCAAGGTCATTGAGCTTAGAACTCTGCAATCAGAGGCAGTCAAAAAATTATTTATATGTATGTAATCACCGGTTTTAAACTCATAGAAGCTTTCCTCTAGTTCAGAAGATGCATTGGAAATAATTGAGAGGGATTTCAAAAGTTGTAGCAGTGTGATGGAGATTATTAGACAACAGTGTCTCGATTGCTTCTGCAGTCGCAAGAGTTACCAAAAGCGGAAAAAAATTAGACATTCCCTTGAATAAATTACAAAGTAGCTCCTTTAGGTCTTAATTTCATTAGGTGAAGAGAAATCGTCGATGAGTCATGTTGGGCGTACTTAAGAATAATGTGCATGAAGTTAAGTCCATCGATCAATGGCGTAACTATACCATCTGGGGCCCGTGGCAAATTCTTTTGATGGGGCCCTATCAGTAAAAATCATCATGTTGTACTCAGTTTAATTTTAATAAACTTCGAGATTTTGAGCGTACTCAAATACACGTTGTATATGTCCCACTAATGGCCATAGGCCTCCTCTCTTAGGCGAGAGGGAATGGTCTGTAGTTCCCACGCTAGCCCAATGCGTATTGGAGACTTCACATTCATCCATAGAACATAATATCTCAATGCATTCATCATCTATTCGCTCACTTTTGGGTGAAGGAACAACATCGTCAGGAAACTTGCATACATTTACAATGAAATAAAAGTAACAATTTAATTTCAATAAGATATTTATTTAGAAAAATCTTTTTTTCGAGCTTTTTGTTTCGCAAAAGTGTCTATAACATCATCAAAGTTTAAAGACCGGGCCATAGACAGAATAGCCAAGTTACATAACCTGTCTTATCTCATAGAGTTCCTTAAATAGGTCTTTATCAATTTTAGTTTTGAAAATGATAGTTCAGCACTAGCTGTAGTCACAGGAATTGCAAGAAATAACATTAATGCAGTGCATACTTCAGAAAAGCTGCAGGACATAAAATGATTTTTTATTATTAATAAATCAGCAAGGTCTCTAATACACGAAGATTTTTCTATTTCGTCTCTGAAAGTGGATCGAAAACTAAGAATTTCTCTGGTAAATGATTCAGATATGTCTTTTTTATATATCTCAACAAATTCTAGAGCTTTTTTTAATAGATCAGTGTCATTTGAAACTTTTAAAGTGGAAGGGTGCAAAACAGTGAAATTTGAAACAATTTCATTCATTGGAAGGAAACCCGATTTCAGTTGGTTTATAATGATGTCCAATACTCGATAAAATATGTTCACTTTGAACAAATTTGCCGGATCTTGGAGACGCTCATCTTCGCAAAGCTCATCAAAATGGCGTTTTACCTTCCTCTGACGAGTTTTAGAAAATTCAAGGGTGATGGACCATTTTTCTGCTACACTATTTGCTTCCATTTTTAAATTTTCAAATTCATGTCGATACCTTTCCAATTCTTCTAGACAAATTTTCAAACGTTTTAAGGCATTTGAAAGATCGGCGGTTTTAGACTGAAGTGCTTTAGAGGCTGCATCGATAGTAAGTAGGATCTTGCATTGGAAAACCAATAACATAATAAAATTGTAGTTTGCGATCTTCTTTTTAAGTGAAACAGCTTCATTTCTTTCATCTGATTTGCAATTTAACAGAATTGTTTTCGTTAGCGCTTTTTGGACTTCAACAAACCGAACTTTTAAAGCAAAAACGGCATCATAACGTCCTGCCCATCTAGTAGGGTTTAATGTTTTTAATGTTATTGAAGTTAAAGACTCACGTTCTTTATTAGATATAAAACTTGATAAAATATTCCATCTTTTGATACTATGCCCAAAAAAATTATCAATTTGTTGAACTGATTCAAAAAAATTTTTCATATCAATAACCTCTCTTACTGCATCATTGAGTACTAGATTTAAATTATGAGCAGCACAGTGAACATATACGGCATTTGGCTCGACATCTTTTATGACTTTTTGAACTCCACCATAAGTCCGTTACATTGTGTTAGCACCATCATATCCTTGCCCTCGACACTTATTTAGAGGAATATTTTTGTCATTTATGGATTTAATAATTTGCTTGGACATTGCTTAGGCAGTTTGATCCTTAACTTCATGAAATCCTAAAAATGTTTCTTTAATGACAAGTGCCTTTGGGATCCCATTACCATCTTTTTCGATCATACAATAACGATAAAGTTCACACATTTGATCAATTTTTGAAATATCTTGAGTTGTATCGAATATGATAGAGTAGAATGGTGCGGCATTTATTTCACTTATGAGTGCATTTTCTACTTTTAGAACCGGGACAGAAATTAGCTCATTTTGTATTTTTGGACTTAAGTATTTTATCTGGCCCTTTGGTTTACTTAACAATTCTTGTAAAATCGGGTCGTATTTTCCTAATAACTCAACAATACTCAAAAAGTTTCCTTTGGAGCTTGGATCACTGCTATCTGCGCTTTCTCTATGGCCACGAAAGGCTAAATTACACGTTGAAAGTGTCAGAGTAACATCAAGGAGCCTAGAAAGTACTTGGCGCCAAAAAGATTTTTCTTTTTTGATCATAGACTCTTGCTCTTCATCGAGTGTTCCATGTAGCCGCCACTGTTGATACGTAATACAGGAATCCAGATAAATTTTTGATGTCTCGTGTCTTTGTATGGCATCTACAATATGTTTCCAGTCGTCATAGCCCTCAATCTAAACATTTTGTATTTTCTTAGATGCCCGATTTACGAATAACCAACACGGTTCACAATACGCCTTCTGAAGTATTAAAGAATAGGATAGGCATGTACGTTCAAGTTTCACGCCAGACTTGGAAAAAATATAGTAATGTTTTTCTAGAAAAGATCTATTGTCACTATCTTTTAAGAAAGGACCCTTAGGTTTACAATGTCCGTTTTCAATCACGAACCTTTTCACTTGATCAGTTAGCTCTTTAAAATTACCCTTATCAGTAACATATGGCGAAGATACAATATTGTTCATGCTAAAATATAATTCTCTTTTATTTTTGCTAGTACCTTGTTGTGGGTGTTCTGGATCTGGATAGTCACTGGTGTTGGGTGCTGCATCTGATAATTCTGGTATACTTTTAGTAAGGTCCAATTCTTCACTTTTGGAGCACTGTTCACTCGACTTTTCATTATTTAAGTCATAATGTTTCAAGTACTGACTAATTTTAGGTAGCTTTTTATTTTTTTCTTCAGTCTCCCTCTTTCTCTTTCGTTTTTAGCTCCCACTTAAATATTTTCTGGAACTAGACATTTTAATATCTAACTTTCACAATCAACTTTACTTTGCCACCATTTTCATATTCAATAAAAGAACAAATACGAAAAATCAAAGATACAAATCACCAATTGTCAAAATAATCACACAAAGAATACGCAGCCAGTAGAGCCCTCATAAAAAATATCAAATCCGGAATTCCCCTAACCTAACATAGTGTTTCTAGCTCGCCCCAGCAGCAACGCCACGCGCTACGAAAAAAGTGAAAACAAAATGGGGAATTCCCCGATCGTCAATGCTCATCCGCGCTGCCAACGTACCGCAACAAAATATGTAGAAACCAATGGATGCGTTCTGAAATGAATAGAGATGTGCAATTACCGGTATTTTGATTGACGGTTTTTTGACGGGTAAAATTACTCGTCACGGGTAACGTGTACATCTCTAACAATGAATCAACATCTTTTTGTTTAGGTTGGTTGAAATGCTTAACGAATAACTTGAAATTGTATTATGGTCTTTAGTTGTCTCACTTTGGATTTTAAGCAGAACTTATAAAAATATACTTTTCAAATAAAATAAAATAAGATCAGGTACAATGTAAAAAAATATTTTGGAGCTCGCGGCCTATTGGGCCGGGACCCTCTTGAGTCGGGGGCTCGTGGCATTTTGCCAGCCCTGCCACCCTATTGTTACGCCACTGTCATCGATAGAGATAAAAAGACATAGTTTTCAATATATTTCATATTTAGATATGCCAGTACATCTCGGTGACATGTGCCCTGATTTACTGGTCATGATTGCGACTACAACAGATCGCGTGTAACTTTTTCCTATCACGCTAATAATTAAATGACTGAATGGAGTCTTCGCAGTGGTAAATAGAGTCATTTATACAGCTTTAATTTTAATCTTGATAATACATCTTTTATTTCTGCGCCATCGTTTTATTTATTGGCTTTTAAACACTTACACATTTTCCATCCCGAGATTAATGCGATACTAAATTGCAATATAAAGTATCAGACCGGAGAGTCACCTGTATTATCTTGGGGCACCACATAAATAATAATTAAAATGTGAGTATCGTCATTTAGGTGTGTGACGAAAAGATGGACGTTTGTATTAGCAACTCTATAGGAATAATATCCGGGTGCCATCAAGAATTTAAATATTTTTATTGACTTAACTGTCCGTGCCTTTCGTTGGAGAATAATAATTAGCGATGATGTATGGAAGCCAATGTGTTAGCTATTAAACAGTCTGCATTTCTTTGCAGTTACGTATATTTTATGGTATGCAATCAGTAATAATTATTTATTTGGTATATGGTTACAACGAGCGTCTCAAAGAGCATCCAATGGAACCTTTCAATTTAAATTTGAATCATTGCAAATATATGAATTTTTCTACCAGAACCGATTTCCAAGGTTTCAATTTTATACTTATGCGATATTAATCTAAAATCCTGTAAACTATCAGAAAACTATGACAAAGTTAAGAGCGGAACCAAAAGTATTAAATCTTTGGAAAATGCAATGGAATTACTAAGCAAAGAGCTGGAATGTAGAAAGGCTTATGAAGGCGAACAGTGAAAAGGACACGCGTAACACTTTGGAGACTTAGTATATACTGTTGAACATAGTCTCACAGCGATACCTAAATAGCAAAACAACATTCTATCTGAAAACTCATCTAAAAATAGTTTTCTTCAAATACAGGCACAAATACTATCAAATTAATATTTATTAGACGTAATAATATATTTATTATCTAACTCATTCATAAGCACCCATGTGCACCAGATGGCGGGCGATGTGGTTGTTGATGCCGAACCTCCAGACTTCTTTAAATGCTGCGTAAAAAAGAAGGCAACTGCTTTAAACGGAAATGTAATTTGTGTAGTTTGTGCTGCTATTTATCATCAAAGTTGTTTCCAAAGGAAAAAGTGTGGAATACTAGATAATATCAGAGTTGTTTGCTGTGCCAAAAATATAACCTACAATTCTGATGCAAACAAACTAAAAGGAGCTGATATGGAAATTTTTTTATTAAAAATGCTTGTCCAGCAACTACAGGAGAAAGGAGAAACACTTGTTGGCGAGACTGCGAAATTAAAAAGTGAATTGGACATGTTGCATTAGAAATATAATGACCTCAAACATCAAAAGGTAAACAGTATTCCATGTGTCACTCAGGCAACTTTTACGGAAAAGGTTAAGGTCCAGAAGTCAGAATCTGTAATAGTAATAAAACCTAAGGAGACACAAGAGAGTTCAATAACCAAAAAGTTTATTCAACAGAAAATTAGTCCTGTCGGAGTTAATGTATCAAAGTTTCGACTGGCTAGGGATGGAGCTGTAGTAATTGGTTGCGAGAGTGAAAATGAAACCAATTGTTTAAAGAATAGGATGGAGAAAGAATTAGGCAATAAGTATGAGATTGATAAACCAGTTAAAAGAAGATCAAAGCTCAAGATTGTCAACATAAAATCTACAGACATATCCATGGAAGATGGTGACACTGACATAGTGGATCAGATTGTTTGCTGGAATACCATACAAAAGCGTACTAGCTTTTTCATGAAAATTGTGGAGAAGAGTGAAAATAAATTTAAAAACATAGATCTAATTCTAGAGGAGGATCTAAAAACGCATAACTTATTATTAGGTAAGGAAAAAGTTAATATAGCTTGGTCAAGGGCGTGGGTGTTTAACCATGTTCATATCATTCAGTGTTATAACTCTATGGGCATTGGCCATATAGCCAAAAATTGCACAGTCACAAAGGTTTGTTCTAGATGTGGAGAAAATCGTTCTTTTAAGGACTGTAAGACAACTGAGCTAAAATGTATAAATTGTTGCAAATCTAATAACAAGAATTTGGGTCTAAAGCTAAGTACATCTCATCTAGCCCTTGATAGGCAATGTCCATGCAGGCTAAATTTATTAGAGGTAATTAATCAGAGAGTAGAGTATTCAATTAGAGTAGAAAAAAACTAGTAATATACAATATGGTATTTAAGGAAGTGGAAAATCATGTATTTAGCTTTGGACATTTAAATCTCAGATCAGTATTTACAGGTTTTGTCGAGTTCACTAATATAGTTCAAAATAATAGCTTTGATATAGTTGGTGTAACAGAAACATGGTTGACAAGCGATACGCCATCGGAAGTTGTAGCTATTCCAGGATACAAGTTTTATAGAAAAGACCGTAGTAGAGGTAGAGTTGGAGGCGTAGGCTGCTATATAAAAAGTTCAATAAAATGTGAGAGTTTAAACTTTGTCAATTTAATATCAGTAAAGGGTTTTGAGCATTATTGGGTGCGTATTAAACTAAACCAGAAATTATCAATGGCAATAGGTGTTATCTGTAGAGTAGGAAATAATATTTTTATTTATTTATTTTATTTATTTATTATTACACCTTATTATTACACAGTTATAAGTTATTACAATAGTAGAATCCGAATTACATAGTTATATTCCCCTAGATGCACGCATCTGTATGGGAAGAAATAAATAAAAGAGTACAATCTCCATTTCTTGTTCAACTTATTTTTTTTTTAATTAACGGGAGTTAATAAATCATTTAACAAGAGAAAAGCCATTACTAATATTAGGTTACAACAGAGTTAAACTTATTAAGATTGTTCACAATAAAGTGCCTCACCAGTTTAGAAAAATTTTTACCTTTGATGTTCCTGATGTATCTAGGCAATAAATTGTACAGTTTTGGCCCTATAAATTTAATGGATCTCTTTCCGAACTCACTACAGGATATGGGAAGAACTAGTTGTTTATCGTCATTAGCTCTGGTGTTTCGCCTATGATTTATTGGATATCTAATTTCTTCATGATTGTGCATGAAGCAGCAAACAGAATAAAGTTTTTATATTTATATAGGTTTCATTATAAATTTCTTGAGTAGGGTATAAATATGGTTTCTTAAGAATTATTTTTAATATTCTGCATTATATGAAGAGGACTCAAAGAGTTGCAATACATACTGCCCCAGAGCAATATTCCATATCTTAGTATTGACTCCACTAAACTCTGATATATGGTTATAAGCATACTTCTGTCCAAAATATTTCTAATAGTGTAGAATTTGTAAACTAGAAAATTTATTTTTTTTGTTAAATGTGCTGTAGGTAAATCCCATTTCAAGTTACTATCGATAATGATTCCCAAATACTTTACATTTGACGCTTCATGAATTCTATCTGGTAGATTTTGAATATCTAAGCATGAAAACAATGGTCGATTTATTTTAGTTTTTGAAAATGCATTGTAGTTAGTTTTTTGGACATTTAGAGTTAATTGTGTACATCAAGCCATTTTTTATAAGCATAATTCCATTTTGAGCACTTTGTTTTGCCTCCTCCCACGTATCTCCATCAAAAGCAACAACAGTGTCATCATCGTATGAAATAATTATACACTTTATGTCCAAATTTGTAATTGAGTTGATATTTAAAACAAACAACAGGGGTTCCAGAACAGGCCCCTGTGGAATCCCAATTCTTACTGTACATGGGTCACTTAAAGTGTCATCTATTTTAACACACTGTTTCCGCTCCATAAGATAGTTCTCAAAGATCCGTAACACGGAGCCCCTCACCACGTTCCTTTCGAGAACATCGAGAAGCTGTCTGTGGGGCACCGTGTCAAAGGCCTTTGCCAGATCCAAAAATACAGCTAAGCACTTTTTGCCAGAGTTCAATTTATATCTTACATGTTCAATGAGTTTGTGCATGGCATCGCTAGTACTTAAGCTCGGAGAAAAACCAAACTGGCTTCTAGACAAACGTCCATTTTTATTCAAAAACTCAGCCAGTCTCTCCTTCAGACACCTCTCAAATATCTTCGCGAAATTAGTAATTGTACTGATCGGTCTGTAATCAGTAATTGAGCCCCTGTCTCCGGATTTAAAAATGGGGGTTATAATAGATATTTTAAAAGATTTAGGGACAATTCCGATTTTAAAGATGGTCCAATTAGGTAAATGTGAAGTTTCTTTATTAGTTTTGCTGAAATACCATCATGTCCTGGGGCACTATTATTTTTTACGGAGTTTATATGTTTTACCAATATATTATGATCCACTGGTCTTAAGAACATTGAACTATTTGCATTTTTTAATTGAAATATATTTGACGAGTTTGGTATTTTATTATACATATCAAGGCCTACCTTAGAGAAGTAATCATTACAAATATTAGCTTTTTTTTAAACTGTAATTATTTTTGCCTTCCACGGGAGTATTAATAGGGACTTTATTTTGTTTTCTATATTGATTATTATATTCAGATAATATTTCGTATATTTTCTTTAAGTTATTTTTATTTTCATCAATTTTTGTGTTGACAATTATTTTCTTTAAAATATTACGGTACATTTTATATTCTCTTTCTTTTTCTTCTGTAAAGTTATTTTGTAATTGTTTTTTAAATTTATTTCGTTTTTTTATTGATACAATAATGTCATTTGTGATCCAAGGTTTAATTTTTTTGTTAACTTTATTGTAAGAAATTGATGTTGTCTTACATTTTGAGCAAAGCTCTAAAAATTTATTTATGAAAAGTGTATAGGCTTCTTCTGGATTGTTTGTTTTAAAAACGTCATCCCAATTTTCATGCTCAAATAAATAATTTAGTTTTATATCATTTATTTTATTCTTAAGTTTAGTTCTTACATCATTTTCTGTTCTTTCAATATTTTTAGCATGTGAAAAATTTAACATTATTGGAAAATGGTCTGTTATGTCATAATTTATTATATACGATTTTGTGTGAAAATTATTTATTTTATTATTATTCTTTACAAATATATGGTCTAGACATGTGCCTGATTCTGGTCTGGTAATTGAGTTTATATGCGACCGAAAGCCATATGAACTCAATGTTGAAATGTAATTTACCACGTTCAAATCAGCATTATTTAAGAGGTTAATATTTATGTCTCCAACTAAAATTTCAATATTATTTGACTTGTTTTCTGTAAAATAAACATTAAGATCCTGTATAAAACTTTCGATAGATGACTGAGGAGATCGGTAGATGCAAGAGATTTCATAGTGCCCACTTTTATGTTCCAAAATTATGCGACTTACCCTTATTTTAGTGGAATCAAGTTCATGATATGTTAATTTAGCATTCAGATTGTCTCTCACCACAATAAGAACACCATCATTTCGTGTGATATTCCCATTGCTATGGTAAGTGGTGAAGCCTTGAATAGCTAATTCCGAAAAAGAGGCAAGCTGAAAACATTCACTCAGTACTATCATAACAAAAAAAAAATTTTTAATGTCTCTAAAAATAATAACAGTTCATCAAAGTTCTCTTTCACACTTCTAATGTTAACGTGCATTATATTTAAAAGTTTTTTGTCTGTGTCTATTTTACTATAGATCTGAAGAGGTTCCACAGTTTCACTAAAAATGTCACCAGAAATGGTTTCAAGCAGCTCCACTTCCTATTTTCTAGCCATAGTTTATTTTACTTTTTAATACTTCTAGGTGGTATGAGTTTGTAGGACATTGAGAATCTGTGGCTTCATGTTTGAGATTATAGTTCGTTTTATATTTATTATATTATTTATAGATGTTCACAATTGATGCACTTCTTATTTTCTTTAATTGAGGCTAAGTTACAGTCTTTTCGAATATGTTCTCCTCCACAATATGAACAGGTGTTTTCATTTGGACAGTCTGGACTTTTGTGGTAATATCCACAACACTTAAAACACTGTTTCACTGTTAGATTCTCATAATATGCAGGATATCGTTCCCATCCAATGTATATTTTCTTGGTCCACATGATCTTTCTGAAGAGGTTCGGGGAACAGTCGGCAAATATAGTTAAAGTATTTAATTTAGTTTTCTTTATAAAGGTAATTTTAAATGAATCTTTATCATTAAAAAAAGTATTTTGTATTCTTATAGATTTCTCAATTTCTTCATTTGTTGATTCATTCTTTACAGGATATCCAACTATTTTGACTTGCGGATTTCGTAATTTTGTTTCCTCTACCTCATAGTAATCGCCCAATTTTTGTTTTATTTCATTTTTTAGTTTCGTAACACTCTCTGTGTCATTGCACTTAATAATTAAACTTCCATGGTGTGATGTTCTGGTTTTATCGATACTTACATTAATATCGGCAGGTTTGATGTTCTCCATTATATCGGTTTTTGTATCTTCAGAGTCCTGTGTGCGCTTTGGTTTTATAATTAGGTTTGGTCGATTTTTTGTCTTTGTTGGCATGGTTGAGTTGTTGTATTTGTTGTTAACAACTTCTGCAAATGATTGTACTGATGGAGTTTGGACGGTTTCAAGTTTTGACTTTAGGTATTTTACTTCTTGCCTAAGGAGTGAGATTATTTCATCCTTACTTACTATTATTTCTTGTTTGCTTTGTACAAGATCATTCAAAAGTTTAAGTGTATGAAGGTCATTGCAATCTTTGCAAAAGTGCCTCATAATACGATCCTTTAATTCCATTACTTTTACTTCAGAGGACGTAGTTGCTGCACAAGCCTTGCATATCTTTCTTAAACAGTTGTCACACTTAAATGTTTGCGCTGCTTGCTTACAAACGTCGCACTCCATTTTAAAACTTTATGTTGTAAAATTGCAAAAATAGAACGCAGCTACTCATTCCACTGCCAACGTAAACATTTGAAAATAATTATGTTTAACTAAGCAGAGCACTATCTATTATATAGATTCACTATTTTTCAAAATTTATGTGCATTTTGTGTGTTCCAATATATTGGAAAGTGTCAATATCCTGAATAGCTTGTTCCCTGAAATTTTACCTATAGATGAGTATGTTTTAGTTTTTGGTGATTTAGTTATGACTTTTATCAGGTAATAGATTAACCAACCCGTCTGACTGATACAACAGCCAGTTTATTGGACCCAATTTTCATTAATGACAAAAATATTGTGAGTCAGAGTGGTACATTAGATTCAAATGGAGTAAGTGATCACCTGCTAACGTTTTGCTATATAAAAATTTCATGTATTAAAAAAATTGAAAAATTGTTGACTATAACGGATTTTAAGCATTTTAATGAGCCTCCATTTTTGCTTGACCTTCAGTTAAAAGTAAGGTGGGATGATTTGTTTTACTTTCCTGATATAGATAGAAAGTTGAGTATCTGACTCACAACATAAAGTATTTATTTGATATGCATGCTCCCTTGAGGTCCATTAGAGTGACTAAGCCATATGCACCATGGTTGACTTATGCAATAATGAGGGAAAGGGATAGGGCTAGGGCTAAATGTAAATTAAATAACACTGCAGAAAGTTTTGAGCACTATAAAATGCTGCGAAACCTTACTAAAATTTCTATACGTAGAGAAAAGTTGGCTTATTTACAATATCTGGAAACCCAAAAAGATCAACGTAAAGTTTGGCAAACTTTAAGGGACCTTAATGTCTAAGTTCCCACAAATAAATTAAGTGAGATTCCTCCTGAATTGTTAAATGTGGAAGAGATAAATGAATATTTCTGGAGCGTTTTTAAAAAATCAAACAACTGTGATACTAAAATAGCATATTATAATAATAATAAAATAAGAATAAACATACAGTTTACTTTTAAACTAGTGGATCCCTCTGATGTGTATAAGTATATACAGAGTTTTAAATCTAATTCTGCGGGTATTGATGGGATAACACTTCAGATGCTGAAACTGAGTTTGCATATGATAATATTACATATAACCCATATAGTTAATGGCTGTCTTGAGCATGGTCACTTTCCAGAATGCTGGAAAGAATCTCTTGTTACCCCACTGCCCAAAAAAACACGATCCTGTCAGTTTTACAGATTTAAGGCCTGTAAGTCTGATCCCTATAATATCTAAAGTTCTGGAAAGGGTAGTTCATGTTCACGTTACTGATTACTTTAATATACATGACTTTTTTCCTGTGCATCAATCGGGCTTTAGAGCAAGCCATAGAACAACAGCTGCACTTCTAAATATTACCGACAATATTAAGATAGGCAAATGGCTGCTATTTTGATTTTGTTAGACTACTCTAAAGCCTTTGATGTTATTGATCATGAGTTAATGTGTGCCAAGCTGTCGTTTTATGGGTTTGATGAGATTGCAACATAGTTCTTTTAGTCCCATTTGGCAGGTCGAAGGCAGATAGTTAGGATGGGTGGAGGGACATCACAGTCTAGAAACATTATTTCAGGAATGCCCCAAGGCTCCATTCTTGGGCCTTTGTTTTATGTGATTTATACTGCAGATATGTTTTCTGCTGTATTTTCATACATTCAAGCATAAGCTGATGATACACAGTTGTTATTTCAGTTTGATCCAGACCATCCTGATGATGCTGCCGAGCTGTTAAGTTCCGATTTTTCTAATATTTTGCAATACTCAACAGAACATAATCTGAAAATTAATCCTGCAAAAACTACAATGTTTGTTCTGAAAATAAAAAAAATATACTCATGAATCAACTTATTATTCAGAATGATAATGCCCAATTGACATTTGCTAACTGTGGTAGAAATTTGGGTTTGTTTATAGATGTACAGCTTAATTTTGAACAAAATTTAAGATCTTTGCTCAAGAGAAGTTATGTGAGAATGAAGCTTTTATATGCAAGCAGACACCTTTTAAATTTCGAAACCAGAAAAAAATTATGTGAGTCACTTATTATGTCTATTTATTCGTATTGCTTTATAGTATATTATCCATTCTTAAATGTTTAAAATAATGTTGCCAAACAGGTATAAGAGCTATATTAAACAAAGATTGCAGTAATTTTAAATTTATTGTCACACTTAGTTTTTCCGCGATGCCACGCCTTGGTTAGCGTGCAGGAATATAGGTCAGATCAAGGGCGTCGCCAGCGAGTAGGATAGGGGGGGGGGGGGGGGGCATCAAATAAAAACAAATTGGGAATCGGGACTGGAAAAATATGATCTATACTCCTATGTAGATATAAATACACTGACCTCATTTTTTAAAGAAAGGTTCTTAATAAAAAAGATGGAAATTAAAAAAAAAAAAACAAAAAATTTACAAAACACAAACGAAATTATTTGAACCATATTTTTCGAGGGTCTTACCAAATTGGTCAACCACTCCATTAATAAAATCCTTTAAGTTCTCAAACATATGCTTTCTGTGCACAGCCATCATTGTGAGGCCATTCAGGCGACTTTCTGCCATAGTGTTTCTCAGCCAGATTTTAATTCTTCTCAAGCTGATAAATGATCGTTCAACAGTACACGTCGTGCAAGATAAAGTATCCAAAATTATTAATGCTCTTTTCGTTTCGGGGAAAAAATGTCAGCCCCTTTTAGGACATCTACAACACTTAGTTCTGTTGACACATTCTACACTATTGCCAAAGTTCGATTTTATTCTTACGTAAAAGTGGGCGAAGACTTCGCGACATTTATTTCTAGTCGCATGGTTAACATTTAAGCCGGATGTAATTTCACTAATACAAATAACGGGATGTTTTCTTCAGAAAAGCCAACTTCAAGAGAATTAATTATGGAGCCCAAATAAGTTATTATTAGACCTCTGCCATAATTCTGAAGGGCTTCCAGCTGGTTGCTTCGATGTTGTTGTCTCCCAACAATACGGGGCATTGACTTCATGTCCTCCCACCAGTCCAATTTTTTTCTGCAACGATAGTAGCAACCCTTATAATTTCGTCTATCATCAGGTGCAGCATTTTTTGCAGTAATATGTATGGAATCGATAAAATTATTCGGTAAATCAAATCCTGTATCGTCAGAATCGCTCTTCTTTTCGTCCGTCAAACAAGTATCATCCAATCATCAAATAATAATATTTGATTTGCAATTTCCTTTAAATCTCTTTAAAATATTGCTTTATCCTAAATAAGTGAGAGAAATTTCTTTTAATAAATCCATAATGAATTATCTTCAACACAAAATCATTACTACTAATTAAAAGGCATATTAAATGATGCTTTATGAACATGAAATAATACACATTTAAGTTAAAACAAAAGTGTAATAACTATATCAGGCCATTACAGATGCCTTAAGCAGAATTCTTGGTCGGTTTCTAAAGCCATTCTTTGCGGTCGTGTGATCTCATCATAAATGCGACGGAATCGCCATATTCCTGATGCAAATGATGCAATATTTATTATTTTATTGGGGATTGTTGGTGCCAAAATTGCCCAAGGATGTAATAATTTGTCTAGAATAAATTAATTTTGTTCAAGAAGTGGGATACATTATGAGATGTTTCATGCTGCACAAATGGTTAAATATTTGGGGCTATATATTATGTTAAGTTTAACATTTGAGCTCTTTTATACGGATTATTCTATGATATTCAATTAAATGATCTCTTTTGAAATAATCGATTATTTTTTGATTCATTGAAAATCGCTTATTAACTCTGGTGATAGCCCGACTTTGTAGTATGACGCTAGCCTATGGCTCATTTTTGCAAACTTGTGTGAAAAGTGCGAATTTCAACATTTGTTGCACACTATAGGTACTATTATTTCCACATTTAAAGAACAGTTGTTGGCGAGACTGCATTATAATATTTATGCAATATTAAACAAAAACCTCGCAAAAATCCATAGTCTTTATTAACTAAGATACTATTTAGCCCGCGAACTATTAAATGATCGATTGCCGTTACAACACTGCCTATAATTAAAATATGCGCATCTTTGGTAGGTCGCTGTCAGGTGTAAGGAAGGCAGTAAGCAAGAAACTGCTCGGGTGCTTTAATTATGATGGAACCGATATCAACAAATTGTTTATTTCTCATAAATGCAGTCTTGCTAAAATGACTCTCTATTTTTGATCTTTTATTGAAAGCAACTTTTTTTTTCTGGTCTGAAACTACCCACACCCAGGCCATGCGTTTATCTGCGAAAATCCGAATATTGCCGTTATAGTCGTTTATTTACTTTATTTTATTATCGAGAAACTTTACTTACGATGTGCTCGACCCAGGATCTTTTAGAGAATTTATTTTAATAATAATTAGAAAATTATATACCTACTGAACATTCTAGTGCACTATCAATTTTAAACCATACAAAGTTTGGCAATTTAGTAAAGTACAAGTCGTGCAATTGAAAATTAAATCATAACACAATTTAAACAAATAAACCCTTACACATTTTATCAGTTAATAAATTGGACAGTGAAAATTTCAACAAATAAAATCATACACAAGTCCATCAGATAATCAATTCGTTCAATGATATAAAGAATATATCCAACTTAATTTTATAAGCATTAATTATTATGGTGGCCAGTTTGCATGAAACCGCTATCAAAAATAAGGTGACAGGTAATGGCCCACGGCGAAAAGGAATACTTCATATTTACATTTCAACCATTTAGCCTCATTTCTTCGCCTCTATCGAACGCTAATTACCAACCAACAGACACTCTATACCTAATTGCACGTAAGTCAGTCGCTTGCACCAGAAACGCTAACCTTGTATAATATTAACTTGTAGTACATCAAAGATCTTTAGTTGTTATTTTTTTTTCACGCGGGGGAGATACTCCAGCCGCAGGTCCATGCTGACTAGGCAGAAATTTATTTTTTTCACGCAGGGAAGATACTTCAGCCGCGGTTTCTTGTTGATCAGGCTAAAAGATACTTTTTCCACACAGGGGCGGTACGCCAGCCGCGTGACCTTGTCCAGTGGTAGATTTTGAAATGTTTACAAGCTTCATAACCCATTCAATAAGTATTTCATTGTTATTTATGTATAGTCAATATTGTCAAAGAAGAATTTGGGCGCTTCCTAGATGCTACTGAGTGGGATTACTGGCGGCGTTCCTCCTTGAGCTGGGGGTTGTATATCAGATGGAATAACGACTCGCTTAATTCGAAACAAACTGTACGTATATTGGTCTTCAGATACAGGAAGGAATGCACTTAGAATGACGACTATGTTTGAATACAATTTACTAGAATAGCGTAGAACGCATGACCATTCGATGAGGACTGACCGGACTCGACCTATTCGGCTCCCTTGAGTTTACTTTTAGTTTAAATTGTTATGAGCGTTTTGATTCGTTTCATTTATATATTGGTATGCTTTAATTAGATTTCACTTTTATCTATGGTTCACTTTATTTTTTACTTTACTTTTCACTGACGTAACTTTAGGGGAGGTTGGATCTTGGTTCCCAGAGAAGCGTTTGGCAGAAGGAGCGTTTTGCCTTAATTAAAAGGGAACTACTTAACCAGATAGTCAAGGTCGGGAGGTTTGATCTTTGGCACCAGAAAAGCGTTTGGCCTTAACTAAAAGGGAACTACTTAACCAGATTATCAGGATCGGGAGGGTTTGAGCTTACAGGAGGAGCGTGTTGCCTTAATTAAAAGGGAACTACTCAACCAGATAGGTTGTCGTCTACTTGATTTGCCCGTTCTTTTATACTAAATTTTGTTGATATTTGACTGATTGTTTTTAAAACATGTTTAGATAATACTCATAATATTTGATCCTTCAATGTCAAGTATCAAGTTCAAACATTAGACTGAGTGTTCTTTTGTTATTACGCTTTCTAGTTTATAATATTAATAACCAATTTTAGCAAACCAGCCAAACCTATAAGTTGTCTTTAAGGCCTCCATATTTGATTCAAATCTTTTAAATATAAACTTCACATTACTTTAAGTCAAACCTTAAATTTTCTCAATAATTCATTCTTGGAATCATTCCTACAAATGTTATGCCTACGGAGTGTTTCACCATTATTTATTTATTTACATGGCCTGATTGGCTTGACTGATACGTTCCCTAAATCTGTACTACATTTATGCCATAAGCAAAAATATTTTTTATTATCTTGAATCAACTCATGATACATGTAATAAATTGGTAATTTGATTTTATTTATAAAACTAATTTAACCTTATAATCTTTTAATTCCCAAAAAAGAGGACATAATTATCATATTCGTCTCATGACACTAGAAACTTGTGTCGGTAAATTCATATTAGCTATTCAGCTATTTTGCTTTACCAAATCCGATTTATAGTGTCAAATATCTGAATAAATATAACAAATTAAAGAAAGATATGACTTATGTGCCAATCAAATAATTTCTTACCTGTAATTTTACACAGTTCACTTTGGACTAATTCGGGATCAGATTGTTTTGATTCTACTGTCTTAGTAGGTTTTTCGCGTGACTTTTGACATTTGGCTAGATAATTTAACTAGCCGCTATTTAACTTGAAAGGGTTATAATCAAATAATTGTCAACAGTTCCGCAGCCGCTCAAAGACGTTGCTCTACTGTCAAGAACTTAGATTATCCAATTCGCACCCGTCGAAACGTTGCCACAGGGTAACCTAAGAGGGTAACATGTAATTATAACCCTTTGGTTTGCCAATAATTGACAACAGTTCCGCAGTCGTTCAAAGATGTTGCTCTGTTGCCAAGAAGTTAGATCACTCAATTCGCAGCCGTTTAAAACATTGCCAGAGAGTAACCTTATTCTGCCCTTCGGTTGGGATTTCTATCGACTTACTCATTTTAAATTCGATTGATTTTGCCTGCGTTTAGTAAATAAAATTATTTTAATTAAGCAATGCATTTGATTTTAGTTATAAAATTTGCAGGGTAGGTCCGGGTTATTTCAGGTCCAATTATATTCAGATAACCAGTGCAACCGACCTCCCAGAATGCTTCAGCGTTCGAATTAAACAGGAATGAAAAGAAATATCGGCTAAGTACTGTTTTTGTTTGTTTGTATTGTTACTATATTTTATTCTCCAGTATTATCTAAAATTATCAGTTTTTGCATAGCAAAATACATTTTATTATATTTGTATTTCTTCTGGTATTTCAATCAGTAGAATTACCATCAGTGCGAATAGGAAAGACAGTGAGAGCACAGCTCTAACTAAGCCACCGGCCTCTTCTCCCTCGAGTTTTTATATTCAGGGGAGAATTTGCCCAGCCCGGCCCAGCCGGGATGCGGAAACCGATCGCGGTGCCGTCTGGTCCATCAAAGAATTCACAGGAAATAAAACTATACGGAAACCTTGCTCTTAAATGCGCGATAAATAATAAAATTAAATAATTAATAGAAAACTAAAATATGGATATGTTGCCTTGATCTTTAATATGCTCTAACTCGACCGCATAAGTTCATCGTCATGAATTTTGACGTGAAAATGATAATACGCCCGTAACAATTGCAACATTGCATTGAAAGCAATGCCATGCGCCATTGAAGAGAAGGGCGCGGTACTTGGCCAAGGCGAAAAAGCTATGCGTAAGGCGAATAATCGTACGCAATACTATATCACTTAATTTGCAATATATATTTGAGTCTAATATATGGGCAAACACCGTATCATAAATACAAAAGGACAAATGCCATTTAAAGGAAAAATGTATTTTGGTTTTCAGTTTAAATGATGCTACCTTGCGAACCTTTTCATGGTAACAGATTTTTTAAGAGTGACCAAAGGTTGTTAATCAAATTACTGCCTAGCATGGGAAAACATAAAACAGACTTTAGCTTTCATCTAATATTTTGGATTTTAGTAAAGATAATCCAAACAAAAAAATATCATTTTCAGAGCGTATTTTTATTTTAGCAATAAGAAAAATGAAAACAGATTTGAAACAAAAATATTTTATTTAATTATGTGTTAAAAAAATTAGCATTTTGTATTAAGTAACCAATGACTACACCGCTCGAAAAATTTCCGTATTCGGACATCAGTGCTATTGGCTGTCTGAACTATAGCGTTTTCCGGTTGTTCAACTGATGCATATTTAGCTAAGTATGTGAACACCCTATTAGAAATGTGGGGCCATAAGAAAAATTACTTTGGTGAAATATCAGGTGATCTTGGGGGCTGCCGAATTGGTTCACCATAGGCTTGGAAAAACTTCATCCAACAAACTGCGTTCGGCTGGATAACCATCTTTTTGAAGTCAAACCGTCATTTATGTTGGCAAATTTCTGAATGTGGAGAAGCATATTTTGTCGTTGTAATCCTAAGTACGTTTTATCATTTAGGTTTCCCTCTATTTCAAATGACTCTATAATGTGTACCTTTACTTTACATGGATACCGAGTGTAACAATTGACGAGTTGTCTAGGGTTATCACCTACCCATACCCTTGCGCCAAGAATTAGCTCATCATCTTTTCGAGTTCTCTCCTTTTACCAAGTCGGACCATGAAAGAAGTATCGTAAAGTGACAGGTTTTTAATTACGCACACACATGTTAGAATTTGACGATGCAGAGAATGAGTGTCAAAGAAAAAACACAAAAAGTCAATTGAACAAAGGTTTACTGTTTAAAACTATTAACAAACGACTAAACCGATAAGTATTTTCGTATGGTCACACACCGAAAGAAGTGTAACATAATCCGATTTCTTTCAGCGAAGCAATTAAGATAAATGCTGAAGTGTGCAGGCACCATACTTATGTAATTTACTACCTATAAGGGAAACCCTAAAGCATCTAAATATTGGAATATGCAACATTCTCCCTCAATATTAAAGGTGCTTTCTAAATAGTAATAAAAAAAAACGATTCTAACATACCTAAAAAACAATATATTTCGCAGTAACGGTAACAGACACTATTTCAAGTTTATTTCATTACAAATGAATTTATGTTTTTTGCAACTCAATGATTTTGTTAACATATCTGCGATCATTTCTGCTGTAGACATGTATGAAAGCTCAATATCATTTTCTTTGTGAAAAATATGATTTTCTGACAATTTTATCGCACTTTGTTAAAGTTGGTCATCGGCAAATGAAGATTTAAGAATCTACAATCGTCATTTTCGCTAAATATTTCTAAACATAGCGCTTTAAATACAATGACTCTTTTGTTACTTCACATATACCGATATATTCAGCTTCGGTGGAACTTAAAGCCATAGTTTATTGCTTTTGACATTCCCAGGATACTGGACCTCCCGCTAACATGAAAATATAGCCCTAAAATGATTTTCTATCGATTTCATTGTTGGCCCAGTCAGTATCCACAAAACCAGCTATAGGCATATTTGATTTTTTTAAAATAATTCCCATATCTTTTGTTCCTTTCAAATATTTAAGCACTCTTTTAGCACTCACTCAACGGTCTTTAGTATGACTATTATTGAACTGACTTAGAAAATAAACAGAAAAATAAATATCTGGTCTCTGCAAGATACATTATAGACCCTGTTGGAGACACACCCCAACACGTGTATAACTTTCGTTTTTCATTGTATACTTTGGTGATAACACCCTGTATGTATGTAGTACGAATGAGCCACAATTGATCCACGAATAGATTTATTTCACCCCGGGTACAACCCAATTTGTGCATTTAAAGCAGCATATTTCAGTTCTTCATTACGACTCCTTAGTCCGAACCTGGTTTGTTGGTATAATAGAGTCCGTCATATGCGGCATTCTCTAGAACGCAAAACGACACTCCGTCAATTCAATCGTGTATAATCGTTTCCAATTTAAAACATATTTTGTCTCCGTCAGTATTGTACACAATAATGTGTCAAATAAAGAGAGAATACAGTTTCTACCCTTTCTTGGTCTTCGCGCCACCCCCCACTTTTCATTTGGTTTTGCCGCTAAGCGGCCAGCTAGAAGCTCGAAGAAGAAATTAGTTCAGTCCGTACGTAGCAAACACTCATCTGCGTAGGATCTGTCTTGTCACAGCTCTCCTAGATTTTCGTGCCGAAAAACATCTAGCCTTGTCCTAGCCCCGTTTAAAGCAACTAATTAGTGTTTCGCTCATTTTGTTAGTTACTTTTTGTGTACTAGATCGGTCCCGTCACCGCTCTCTAGCAAGTGCAGTTCAGAATCTCACTCGAACGTTGTTGCTTGTTCCTTTTCGCGCCAAAGGGCATCCCTTTAGACATTTACCTAGTTTGTTTGCACAGATATTAAAGAATATCTGGTGCACCTCAGTTATCTTTGTCCAAGATTGGATGAAGAACTCTTTTTAGGCATTTTTGCAGTAGCTAAGTGAAGAAAAAGATAGCGTCCCCTTTGGAAACTTGAACGTAAGATTGCGGATTGACATTCCTGGTCGAATAATGTGCAGACATTATTCGACCAAGGTGAAAGCGGGATTTTATGGTTTCCGTAAAACAAACAAAAATTAAATTGAAAAATAACTAAGCAAAATCTCTTCCCATTAATGATACTGGTCAAGCAGAGTCAAGGTTTAAAGGTACGAATTGTGAACGTTGCTAAGTTGGAGAAACCTAAAAGTATTAAATTAATTAAAGACAAAAAACTCAATTTAAATCACCAAGTCAAGAACTTTCAGTAGATAGTCACTTTATAAATAACCTGTTTTGTAATATTAGTTGTATGTGTGAAATAATGAATGCTTGAAATTAATATAGAAAATGCTGTTTATTTATATTTATCATATTCAAATGCAATTTACACCTGTATTATTAAATTAAATCAAACCGAATACATGCTTCAGTTCATCCTATAGATTTAATCTCACTACCCTATGGTAATACAGTTTATTAAAGGTGGTTAATTAATAATTAAGATACCACCCCCTCCTTTATGGTTTTAAGCAATAAAAAAATTCAATTGTTTATTCCGACCAGATCCACCAGATCAATTGCTGATACGGTACATCAACAAATTCTCCAACAACGGACAATTTTTGATTTTGCTCTAACGGAGTACCTACCGCATTACAGTTTGACATTTCAAATCTATCAAGTACCTTCTCAATATATTTTCCCTGACTAATTTTTAATTCGCCTTTTGAACAATCTCGATCAACCTTTATTCCGAGAATATTCGAGATTGGTCCAAGGCCTTTAATGTGAAAATGCTTATTTAATTCAATTTTTAAATGTTTTGCCTCTTGGTTATCATTATAGAAAATAAAAAAGTCATCAACATAAAGTGCTATAATTATAATGGAATCCGCAAAATTTCTAAAGAAAATACATGGCTCTATTTTTGATTGCACAAAATTTAACTCTAATAATAGATGATGTGCTTTTTCATACCACAATTTGGCGGATTGTTTAAGCCCATAGATAGCCTTTTTTAATCGACAAACTTTGTTTTCTGACCCTGACTCTATAAAACCTTCTGGTTGACTTAGATAGATTTCTTGGTCAATGTCACCATTTAAAAAAAAACAGTTTCCACATCTAAGTGATGAGCCTCTAAGTTTAATTCAGCTGTTATTGCTAATAATAGCCTCAAATTACTAAATCTGAAAACTGGCGAAAAAGTTTCAGAATAATCTATTCCATATTTTTGAGTAAACCCCTTTGCTACAAGTCTATTTCTAATAATATTTCTATTATTAGGTTTATCGACCAATTCCCAAGCATCGTTTGCCTTGAATGTGCCAAGTTCATTCTTAATTGCATTTCGCCATTCTACACTTCGCGAGCTTTACAATGATTCGGAAATGGTTATTGGCTCTAATTCATCTGATATAGTTAACATAGCAAAATCAGAGTCGTAATTAGTAATACAGTCACCATACCTGTCCGGTTTTCTTATTACACGTTTAGGATACCTGGATTCAACATTCTCACTTTCCCTCTCACTTGACTCATTTTCGTTTTCACCAACTAGCACATCACTGTTTTCTTCTGGATTGATTTCTTCTTTTTGAAGATGGGGAGCCTCAGCTAGCATATCTTCTAAGTCAGCATCATCACTTTCATTCCCATATGTTATCTTCAACGGAAGAACTTCTGATGTAGTTGGTGCAATGGAAATCTTCAATGGGTCGTCTGAAAGCTTGTTTTCCAAAAACACAACATCCCTGGCTTTTTTTTAGACTATGGTTACTTGGGTCTAATAGCCTGTATCCAGCACTTGTTTCAGAGTACCCGACAAAAATATACTCTTTACTTTTGTCGTCAAGTTTTTTTCTTTTCACATCGGGTATATGAGCATAAGCTCGACATCCAAAGATCCTCAGATGTTTCAAGTCTACCTTTTTGCCGGTCCATTTCTCTTCAGGAGTTTCACCGCGTATTTCTTTAGTTGGTGAACGGTTCAAAAGATAAACTGCTGTGTTAGCAGCTTCTGCCCACATCTGGTTCGGACTATTTGAGTCGATGAGCATTGAACGTGCTTTTTTGAGTATGGTTCCATTGTAGCGTTCAGCCACTCCATTTTGCTGTGGAGTGTAGGGGACTGTTTGTTCATGTTTGATTCCCCGATATTTGAGGAATTTCCCCAAACGCTTGTTGCAGTATTCTCCGCCATTGTCGATTCTCAGAATCTTTAATTTTCGTTCTGTTTGGTTATCCACCACGGAGCAGAAGATTTTGAAAATTTCTGCAACTTCACTTTTATGTTTTAGAAAATAACAAAATACTTTCCTTGTGCTGTCATCAATCAGGGTAAACATGTATTTTTTGCCACCCCATGATTCCACTCCCATAGGTCCTAGAAGGTCTGAATGGATCAAGTCAAGTTTATTTTGTGTGACTTATTTATCCTTTTTATACGGGAAAGGTTTTCTGGCCTGCTTACCTTTAATGCAACTTTCACAGTATTCTGGATTTTTATTTTCTTTGTACAAAACACCAGTGGCCAGACCATTTTTCAACAACGTCGTGCTATAATGATTAAGGTGACCTAGGCGTCTATGCCATTGCATCTGAAAATCTAGAGATTTCGCCACATTCGCAAACACATTCATGACATCTGGTTTATACAAGCCATTCACGTTTGCTGCAGTAGCTACAGGTTCTCCCTTAATACTTCTGCGTGAAAATGCACACAATGTCCCTTTGAAACCATTTCATTCACTGACAACAAGTTCACTGACAGATTTGGTAAATATATAATTTTTGATATATTCTGTACAGCTCCATCGTGTTTCAACTTCACAACACTATTGCCAGTTCCACTCACAGGCAGTTTAGCATTATTTGGCACGAATGGGTCCTGCCCCGAGTCTTCATCCGTTAGGTTGGAAAGAAGTTCTCTGTTTCCAGTCATGTGGGAAGAGGCGCCACTATCAACATACCAGGCTGTTTCATGTATACTATTGATACTTAAAGCTGTCGCGAACTAAGCTTTTCGTCGACCTTGGCTATTCTTATTTTTGTTTGCTTTTTCAGAATTATCTGGAGGACTTTTCTTCATTTGAGGGCATTGATTTTTATAATGTCTTTTCTGTTTACAGCCCCAGCACCATGAAGATTTTTAAAAATTCTTTGCGGTAAGTGCACAGTCATCAGTATATTTGCTATTCTGCCATTTTTTGTCCTGCAGTAATTTCGTCTTAACGAAGTCCGACGTTATATCCACACCTGAATTTTCCAGTGCCATAAACATTGGCTCGTAGTCCACTGTCAGTCCCTGCAGCATGATAACGCCTAAAAAGTCATCATCTAGCGGTTTTCCAATTAATGAAAGCTTTTGGGACAAAGACATGACTTCGCTGACATACTCTTCCATTGTGCCAAAATTCTCTAATTTTATAAAGCACAAGTTCCTAAGTAGACCTAGTCGCCTATGAAATCCTTTGTCTTCAAATGCTTTTTCAAGAGCTTTCCACGCTTCGCTGGCAGTTTGCGCTTTCCTCACATGAGGAAACGTCGATTTGTCCAGAGAAGGAATTATTTTTGAAAGAGCTTTCTCTTCACGACGCGCTCTTGTATTATCATCCACCGTAGGCTCCCACTGTCCAGTTGTACACTTCCAAAGTCCATCCAACTTTAATAACGCACTTATCTGGAACTTCCAGCCGCTATAATTCTCACGGCCTTTAAGTTTTTCAACACTCATTTCGAAATTTAAACTCGTTTACCGCCATTTTAACAAGTGCAGCCATCGGCAACAATAAAAGCTGATAACGCGATACCTTGACTCATGAGTAAAGAGCTTCCCAGGTTTGTTTTTTAGAATAAAACTTATTATTAACCTAATTGTTTTGTATTTAGACGTTTTTATTATCCATCTAAAATAAATCGCATTTGAAAAGTCAAGATAATATTACAAGATAAGACCATTTTCTCAATTATGAAATTTTGCAAGGAATATCCTATGTCCAAGAAAAAAATTTCCACCAGGTATGCAAGCTTATTAGATAACGCTAAAAAATACATTGTTGTTCGATAACTAGGTAGTTCATTTTCCTATAAATATAACGAAGAATCATAAAAGCTGTCAGCAAAACACATGGAAGCATTTTATTGATAATACAATAAATAATTTTTAGCCTGTGGACAATGCAGGTGTTTCCTATTTATATGTCAGGGCAATTTACGATGACTTTAATAGGGAGACGTTGTTATTTGCGGTGCAGTTTAATGGTCATTTAAGTGATATCATACATTTTAAATTGTTCTTAACGATTTATTGCCTTAATCTGTAATCTAAGATGAAATTTGAAAAAAATATGTTTGTCAAAATCACATGATTATATCGTTGCTTTTTACGTATACTTGTCTATGACATGACATATTAATTATCTCCGACATTAATTCTTAGTTTATCTTAATTTCACTCAGCACTTTATGGCACAATAACTTTAACTTTAAAAACCACTTGACATAGAATTTAGACAGCTCTTTTGTAGATTCGACCTTAGTACTTTTCAGGCAGCTACCCCCAAGAAATACGTTCCTGTGAACTACACTTATCGAGTTGGGGGATTTAATTCGGGAAATGTAGTTCATTAGGATAAGGTTAGAATCCCCACTACGTCTCTGTGGACCGCAGTAGGTGAGAGCGGAAAAGGTGAGAGATAAAGGGTCTGCTTGACTATTTAAACCTTATATCATAAAATCTACTAACAATCGCAACTTTAAGGTTCATAATGACCTATATTTTGTGTGTTGTTGTTTGTGTTTGTTTTTGTGGTCTGTGAAAATTGAGTCAAAAAGTGGGAAAGGGGACAAAATATATAGCTTTTTTCCATCTTAAACGTAAAGGGAAGGTTGAGACTTCAAGCACAATTGAAGATACTGCCAAAGAATCAAAATTAATATCGAAAATTTTCGCAAACAATTTTAAGTCAAGGATAACCTCAAAATATGCGACGTGTGCGATCAGACCATCAAGCCAGGTTTGCTGTATAAATGTGATATTTGCAAGTGCTTAAGCTGCAAATCTTGTGGATAATTAACGTCCTCGGAGATAAAAGTGTTGGAAATAAATTCCCGAGTTATGAGGTTTTACTGCTCAAAATGTAGGGATCATGAACCGGGTGCAATATTTCAAAAATTAATAAGCTCTAAAAACGAATTAGTTAAAGCCAAGGAGAGTATTATTGCCACTAAAGATCATCTTATAAAAAGCTTGGAAGAACAGATTACACTAATGAAAAAGGAAATGGAAGATACAAAGAAAAAAAGCAGTCAGGCTGGGGAAGATGAGTATGAGGGTCGTAGGAAGTACAATGAGGTTATTGGAAAGAAAAACAGTGAAGTATTAGTAGTGAAACCAAAGAAAGTTCGGTTACAAAGACATTTATTGAAGAAAATATTGATCCGGGAAAAATCAAATTGGGGGTTTCACGTATGAAGTATACCAAGGATGGAAGAGTGGTAATAAGTTGTGAAAGCAACGAGGATTTGCTTAGTGTATCTGACAGTATTAAAAAGCAATTTGGAGCAGAGTATGAAATTACAATACCAGAAAAAAGGTGTCCGAAAGTTAAAATTATCAACGTAGAGGAAAAATTGTTAACTAACGAGAATGACTTTGTAGATAAAATTATCCTACAAAATGCTATAACCACCAAAGATTCTGAAAGAAAAATTACAATAGTTAAGCACTACAAGCGAAAACAGGGCAAGGAAAGTGTTCTACTTGAAGTTGATCCTAACACATACAAACTGATCCAGAATAAAGAAAAATTATCTATTGGCTAGAAGTCATACAGATTTTTTGATCACATTAATGTTGTTCAATGCTTTAAGTGCTATATAGACAAATGGAAACCTGCAATAGTCTGTTTATCCGAGACATGAGTTGTTCGCCGTTCCTTCCCATAATGAAGACGAGATGCTGACCATGCATTTTACCTTATATATATAAATTCATTTTTCATTGTAATTTTAGAAGTTAGTTTTTAAAAAGGAGGTGGCCTATCGGTATTAGTTAACTCATGCATAACGGATGAAATGTATGATCATCAAAGTGAGATAGAAGGGTACCGTAAGATAAATACAACATCATACAGTCAACATACAGGAGGAACAATTATTTACATAAGGGAAGATCTGCATTTCAAAATATTGATGAGAAAATCAGTTGTAAATGTCATATGGATAACAGGAGTGGAAATTATAATAGAAAGAAGGAAATTTTTGGTATTTACCCTGTATCACTCACCTGCTGCAAGTCACGCTGATTTCTTAGCACACTTGGAGAACTTATTAAAGGAATTTTCATCTAAGGGGGAAACTCTCGTATGTATAGGAGACTACAATATAGATATGTCTAAAAGCACTTTGTGCTTTGTGACAAAAACTTGATACCTATAGTGCACCTAACCCCAAAAATTACAGACCACTCTATTATAACAGTTGAAATGAAGAAAGTTGAAGAACAATGTGATATTGTAAAAGTTTCAAGAGACTATAATAATTTCAACGAATTGAACTTTCAGTTAGATCTAATGGAAACCTATTGGGATGGCAACTGCACAGAAGTTGATGTATTAGCAGATCGGTTGGTAGGCATATTGGCTGATACACTGAACAAAGATGCTCCAATAACAGAAAAAGTCATAAAAGGCAAGTGGACAGGTAAAAAATGGTGGACACGAGCCATAGAATTGAATATACAAGAAAGAGATCAACTTTACCGAAGAGCAATAATAACTAAGAGCGAGGATGACTTTCTTCAATACAAAAACCAAAGAAATAAAGTGGTCAATATGATAAGAGAACAAAAAAGGCAATACTATAATACGAAAATAGATTTGAACAAGGACGACAGACAGACGGGGATATATTTTAATGGCAAAATGGAAAGAGATGAGACTATAATAGCAGAAAACTTTAATGAATACTTTATACGAAGCATTGAAGCAATAATCCCCAAGATTATTGATCAGGACATAACAGAAGTAATAGGAAAGATAGATTACTGTAACACAAAGCTGTCTGAGTTTAAGTTGCTTTCATTAGCTGAAATAAAAATCACAATAAAAAATCTTAAGAAAAAAAATAGTAGTGTTGATGGAATAAAAACAAACATCTTACAAAAAGCATTTGAAGTGATCGGTGATAGATTCTTACAACTGATAAACAATAGTATGCAATATGGGGCATTCCCTAAGCAGTGGAAAAAATCCACACAAAACAGTGTGAAGAATTTCGGCCCATAAATATGGTGCCAGTATATGAAAAATTATTAGACGTAGTTGTGAACAAACAGTTTATAGAGTATTTTGAGAATAACAAACTCCTTAGTGAATTTCAAGCAGGTTTTCGAAAAAACAACTCGTGTGAGAGTGCATTCCAGACAGTTCTAATAGATTGGAAAGCGGCATTTCACCAAAAGAAAATTATAGCGGTTGTCTTTCTGGACTTCCGCAGAGCATTCGAGACTATTGACCGATCATTACTTATAGAAAAATTGAAGAGATATGGAATACAAGACACGGCGCTTAAATGGTTTAAAGAATACCTATCAGAACGGACTCAAGAATCAAGATATATGAGTGAAACTTCGGTATCAAGACAAAATGTTTTTGGTGTTGCTCAAGGGACAGTACTGGGGCCCAACTTGTTCATTGTGTACATAAATGACATTGTTAAAACTATGAGTAAGTGTAATGCTCAGCTTTTTGCAGACGATACTCTATTACACCTGGTTGGAGAGAATGTGGATGTAGTGGGAAAAACTATGAATGACGAGCTGGGAGTGCTGTATAAGTGGCTTACGCAAAATGGCTTAAGTTTAAACATAGAAAAAATGAAATTTATGATAATAAAAAGCAGATACAATTCCATGAATTCCATGCAAACTAAATCTCATGCAGGTGTTACTGTGAATGGCCAGAATATAGAACAGGTGGATCAATGCAAATACCTAGGCATTGGGTGGTAATAATAAAACGTGAATATATGCTCTTAGTACGTGCTTAAGAAGAATTGAGTAGATGCTAAAAAAGTGAGCATGTACTTACATTTGGTAGTAATAAAATTTTGATGCAAAAATGGAGCACCTGCTTCGGCCTTGTGAGTACGTGCTCCAAATAATACCGCTGGCGCTGTGGATATAGGTCCTATCAGTGAATATATTTTACAACAATGGATACTAAAGAGCATACCAACGCCAACGGGAAAACTTGTGAAATGTTAAGTTTTGTTAGTATTATTGAAAATTTTCGCGTACTTTTGGAAAAGTCTAACATACCCGAGATTAAAAGAAAAAAGGCGAATGCAATCAAGGAGGTAAAAGGTAGACTAGCAGATCAATTGGGAATAGAAATGAATGAAGCACAGATATGGAAAAAGTTAAACAATCTGAAAACTAGAATAAAAAGTAAGACTGATAAAAAACAAACAGGAAATAAAAAGATCCAACTAAGAGGATTGGAAGCAAAATTCTTTACATATATGGAAGGAGAGATAAACCCTTCAATTGGGCGAGTAAAAGGTAAATCTAGTGTGTGCAAAATTCATAGTATTTAATTAGCAATTTTTACAACTACGAGTATAGGAGAGATTGCGCCAGAGCAAAAATGTTTATTTTAACGAACTTTTAACACGAATTTTAAAAAAGCTAATTATTGAGATAAGAACATCTATAAAGGCCTCTTGTAGATATTTCTGTGGGTGTGCGAAAGTTATTTTTATTTAAAACGATTAATTTTAAGTCATTCAAAATAAATTGAAAAAAATAGGATAACAATTCGATTATTCATCTTTACATTAAAATTACTTAAGAGTTGACTAAATATAACTAACTTTCGTACAGTTTCGGATGTTTGAAGATTCCAAAATCTTGTTTTATCAAAATCTATTGATAAATAATAGGGTCAGTATTTGAGTCAAAAGTTGTTCATGTTTTCCATTTATTTCTAAGCCTAAAATTTTTTGGCGTATTCCCTCTTAAATGCAAAATAAATATATGTTTCATCATAATATAATACGTATTACGAGAATTGTTAAAGTCTCTCCTAATTCTACAAAGGACTATGTTTCAAATATATTTAGTTTTTATTAAGGTAACTAAAAATACATATTCTTTTTAGGAGCAATTTCTGCTGGTGTAGGAGCGCCTAGGACGGAGAGCGAAGAAGTCAGCCTTGACCTTGAACAATGTGAAAGTCAGCTAGAAGAAAATGGGTCGTTTATAACATCCGTTACGTGGTCTTTTGAGAATGCAAGTTCCAGATCTGCATTGCCTGGAACATCAGCGGCGCGGCGTCTTCTACAGTGCACAGACCTATAAAAGAAGCATATTTGAAAAACCAAAAACAAAAGGAAAACTTACCAGAAACAAATGAAACTAGACACCTTAGTGCACAAGAACCTCAACGACTGGTACTTTTGGAACAACTGCAAGTCTTTAGGCTTGCAAAGGAAATACTACTCCAAAAAAAAAACAAGATCAGGATAGCCGGCAGGATAATTGCGATAGTAAAGGAGAAGTAACAGAAGCACAGGGAACGACTACTTACATGCAATCTAGAAATCCCTAATTTCTTTAATTTATAAAAAATAAAGAATTATTAATAATTTGATCATTATGTTGTTGAAGTTTAACCGAAAATACAATAATAATATTGAGAACAGTCTTGTTGTTTTTAAACCGGGCATAGGCTACCTTTTTTTGTTCAAAAAGGTAGACACATACCTAGTTTCCAAATTCAAATTTTACAGAATGATGCATCCAAGAACAATTCGTGAAAATATTTTTCAAGCATTGCCAGTTTGTGCAGTAGCCATCAAAGTACTATTTTTTTAAATTGCTGCACCGCACTTCTTTTTAATATTTTAGTGGATATTGTGATTCTGAACAAAAAAGTATAGTAACATTTTTAATTGGTGCGTTCGTTTTCGCTCAATTGCTTAAAAAAGAACTGAAAATACACTTTTATTCCAACAATTGTTTTAATTGTTGTTGAAATTGGACCAATAAATGCCAATCATAATACCTACATATAAGCCTTTGCCGGAACCGTTTAATTTCCTCAAAATGGAAAAGAAATTTATTTTCAGTTAGATTATTTTAATTCGTGACTCAGCAATTGAACGAAAACGAACGCGCCGATTGAAAAATGTTTATAATTTTTTTGTTCAAAATTGCAATGTCCGCTTAAACACACAAATTGGCAAAGACGGAAGACGGAAAAAAACGCTTTTCTGAATTTTTTTTAGTTGCATCGCTTTGTAAAAATTTGGTTTTGAAACTATACAAAAAATACTGTTTAATATTATTATTATAATTTCTTAGCGAGGATTTCTGTATGTGATAAAATATTAACATAAATCAAACTAAATCAAAAAAATTATTTATATTTCTACAAGACTACTTTTTTACAAAACGTAAATACTGGAGGTTTTCAGAAGTTCTTGGTAATGAGAGTTTCCTGTATATATAATATAATACAAAATACAAATCCCACTTACCTACTAATGACGAAAACCATGAATTATTCTTGCTATTTCGTCTCTTCTTAATTGTCTTCTCTGGCGCACAACTGCCTCACCATATTCTACAGGCATCTGTACAGCTTCATCACCATTATTGTTGACATCTTGCAAGATTTCAAAATTTTCCTCGTTGAGGTGCTTTGGAACACTATGCAAAATAAAGCAGCTTAAAATAAGAAATGAGACTTTTTCTGTTTTTCTGCGAATTTTGGTTTGTAGTATAGGGAAACTCTGTTTAAAACATCTTTCTATTATAACTCGTTCTCGAGTGAAAGACCTCTTGTTGCAATGTTTCTACGGTTGATGGAAACTTTATCCATACATTTCATTTTCGAACTATACTATTCATTACTGCTGCCACTGTTACAGATACCGTTATTTGGTGTACACCAATGTCCTCACCAACGCCACTTTGAAATCCCGGGTCGCCAACGTAACTAAGAAAAATTCTCATTTTCTCAGTAGATGTTAAAGCACCACCTCTGCTTTCAAACTCATCTCCTAAGAAATGTTGAGCCAACCATTCCACGTTGTTCTTATTAAATCTATATTAAACCCGATAGTCTACATCCCGAGATTCTCTCCGAACTTTATAATGCTTTCTGGCACGCTCAATAGGCATAAATTCAGCCATCGCGTCTGATAGTACGTTTGTTACTGATGCTGAGCATCCTATCCAGCTAACTTAAAATTATTTGATTAGCTGCTTCATCTCGTTAGCACATGCTCTTTTTTATTCATACCGAAACTTAAGCAGATACTCACTTTTAAGAACAAACTTACAAAAATAGTAGGTGCTTCTTTCTTGAGCACCATACCAAGTGAAGTACGTACTAAAAAATTCCAAGTTAAATGCAGGTGCTTAACTTTATTAATACCACCCATTTTGTGATTGATGAGCAGCTAACTTTTTCACATCATGTTGAATACGTAACAAAGAAAATTGCAAGAAAAGTTAACCTCTTGGGAAGAATGAACACTTAACTTAGTGAATGGTCCAAACTAACAATCTATAAAGTGATTATTTTGCCACATCTAAATTACTGCTCATCTATTTTGTTTCTGCTAAACAACACAGAGACAGATATACTGCAAAGAAAGCAAAACCAAGCTATGCGGTATATTCTTGGATGCAATCGTTATACTAGTGTAAACTTAATGTTGGAGTTAACTGGTATCCTAAGTGTAAAACAAACAGTCTTTTTGAACACAATGATTCTCATATATAAAATAAAACACGGTTTGTGCCCTGATCATTTATTAAGAAATACTCGTTACATAACAGATATACATAGCTATCATACAAGTGCTAGAGAGGACTTTTATGTATCCACGGTTTCTACGAGTTATACTCAGAATCATCTCTTCCATAAAGGACTTATCCAATACAACAATCTGCCCCTTGGGTAAAGGAGTCTGGTACACTGGGGATCTTTCGAAGGAAATGCACTGAGTACTGTAAAGACAAGGTGACAATATAAATGTTTATTAATGTGTGATTATGTAAATTGTATGTTGTCTTTTCTTCATTTGTTTTTCCTATGTATAGTCTCAATATTGTGCTTATTGTTACCAAATGTACTGACATAAATTATTAAATGTATGTTATCTGTTAGCATATGCTATTACTTATTAATAAATAAAAAAATAAAAAAATTGCCTGAGCTGTTCGCTAGCTTCGCTTAGGGTATAAATTAACTTGAATGTTTATATAATATTTTTTAAGTTCAAGTTCAAACTTAAGACGGGGTGATAATTAATCATTAGTTTAAATGTTTCTAGTAGTTTACAATATTTCAAAAATATGAACGAAAAATTAAATATAAAATTTTGAATGCGAGAATAAAATAAATATATAGTTGCATTTACCATGTGCATCTAAATCCGTTAGCTATAGTCAAAAGCGGTCTTATCGTGCGGGTTCAAAGGTCACATTTTTCATTAAATGTCATTCTTTTGACACTTTTTACACGTAAAATCTGCCACGGATGAAGTTTTTACTGAAAATTGTGACCTTTGGACCCGCACGTTAAGATCGCTTTTGACTATACCTAAATTTGTTTTTTTAGTCTCAGCTATTTTTAGTTGCTAAAAAGCAAGAATTCCATTTTACACTTCGCTCTGGACAGAGGCGAATAATAACATTAATTAGAAACAGTAACGAACCATCGGATGAATTAGTCCGAGTTACACAGGCACTTGCTTGCTTAATGGACCAAGGTAATATCGTCAGTAATTATTATGCCTCGGAGGTGGTCTGCAAAACGGCGTTCAAATTTTGATTGGCTGCTCACTGAAGCAAATAACTCTACTGAACGGAAACAGCAAATAAATAACACGGTAATGATTTTTAAGACCGAGTGGAGGAGGAAGCAATAAGTGTTGCTCAAGGGGGCTTCGCTTCATATATCTCTCTTTTATTGAGCGCTTGCTTATTGTACTATACTGCAAAAAAATACAAGTATAAATTAGTTTAAGCTAGAAACACAATTTTATATATTCTCAAAACTTCATTTGTTTGACCTTTATCCTTTCATAAATAAGGTATAGGTACATTTAGAGAAAATTCCTCACTTCAATACTCAGTATTAAAAATGGCCCAATCAGCGCTCTATCATATCCTAATCAAAAGAACATGAAGAAATTCGTGAAACCCAGCTTAAAAATTTGACAAAACTTTATCCGACATGAATCTAGGAAACGTTTCACGTTAATTCGAGCTTACAATTCTGTAAACCTTCTACATTCTATAATTAAAATGATTAGTCAGTTTTTTAACCCAGATATTGCCACCATTTTTTTAAAAGACACATTACAGATTTCCTCTTTAATGACATTCGACTTTTTGATTATAGATGGCACCACCAGTGCGTTTTAAGGAATAATATTAATTTCGTGTCTTGACAGGCTGTTTTGGTGATTTCGAGAAAATCAAGTGAAAAATCGATTTTATTTCTGCAATAATAATTTGTGATCTGACATGAATACTGGGGAGTATATACAGTTTGTCCTGTTTTACTTCTTATTGGTAAATATTATCAAATTTGACAAAACTTAAATGTAGAAATAAAAGTGAGGTTATAATAAAGTACGTCATACAATGATACAAATTTTAGGGCGCCTCTTCTTTTAAAAATACAGTGGCAAAATCAACTAGTTTCTCTTTTTTCTTTTTAGGTATTGGAATAAGTCTCTAATGTTACATGAATTACTGGAAGAAGTTGAGAATTTGTATACTTAATGACCCCCCAATAATCTTATTATATTTCCTCCAGAGAATGCAAATGATCACTGAAGAAGACTCTGGGAACGAAAAAAGCGTGCAAATGTGCAAGCATCCAGGTCGCCAGTTACGTGCCAAAGCTGAAGTTTTGAGGACGATACTGAAGTAGCTGATATATCTGTAATAACAGACACGTCAGATACAAGGGTCTAAAGAGACAGCGTCCACTTTGTCTCCCAAGCTTCCGCGCAAAATATTTCGTAAAAAGTGCATCCAAAATACGGGCACGTATTACAATAAGTAATATTTCACTTTTCGCATCGCCCTCAACTAACTCAAACTAACCCAAACTAATCCAAAATAACGCAAACTAATGCAAACTAACGCCAACTAACCAAACTAACTCAAACTAACCCTAACCAACCGTAATTAACCAAAGTAAAGACACGGGCGCTACGCCCTTGTTTTCCGTATTCCAGATTAAGCAAAAATAATCGAAACTAACTTTAACTAGCCAAACAAGAGCATTGAGACGAGCTCGCTTCCCAAACTAACCCAAACTAACCCAAACTAACCCAAATTAACCGTTATTAACCAAAGTAAAGGCAAGCGCGCTGCGCGCGCTTGTGTTCCTCATTCCAGATTAAGCAAATATAATCGAAACTAACTTTAACTAGCCAAACAAGCGCATTAAGACGAGCGCGCTACCCAAACTAACCCAAACTAACGCAAACTAACCTAAACTAACCCAAACTAACGCAAACTAACCCAAACTAACGCAAACTAACCCAAACTAACCTAAACTAAGCCAAACTAACCCAAACAATACAAAGAATTTCAGATCCCAGGAAAATGAAAATTTTCAGACGAACTTTACATTTTATCGAATACCTACCTTATTTGAGCTCTTATCGAAAAACCGTATAGGAACTTTTCGATGGACCTTTAAACGATGCAAATAGTGGCGTAAACCGATTTGAGATATCTTTTTTTGTTACCGATAAAAAAGACGAAAATATAAAAATCACGTTTGGTCAATTTAAAAAAAAAACGAAACATCGTATAATCAAACTGGATACACGCATTATAGTATCCGACGAGACCCGAATTTTTCCCATTTAAAGTCTACCTCTAACTGTTACCATTTTCGAATTATAGCCGATTTTCTTAAAATCCCGATTTTTAAAGCTATACCCCTGAAATTTTAGATTTTTTTTTGAAAATACTCGTTTTTATAACGGAATCGCTTAAAGGGGACCATTTACATGTTATTAACGTAAAAATTAAATTTTTAAAAATCCTGCACGTTGTCCAAAATGGCGATTTTCCGTTTTCGAAATCGATGGGCCCCGATTACGGGAAATGGGTTCGTCGGATCGAAAATCACGCAGAATACTTTTTTTTAATTCAAATGCGTGAGGGTGCTCTTTGGAGAGTCTCGTTCGCCCATCACCAAAATTCGACCTCGTCCGGCTCCTATCGCGGAACCTATTCGCGGTAGGTTCCCGCCGACGTCAGATTCGAACTCGCCATCATCGAAAACCCTCCTAACCCGAATTTGAACCCAGTCAGACGTCAGATCTCCTCGGCCCCCTAAATGAGCCCCTAGGTCCCAAAAATTTTTTTTCATGTATAGGACCGCCCGCCGAACAAAATTGACCAAGACTATGATTTTGGACATCGCAACATATCGGCCCCTAAATAGAGCCCTTAGGTTTCAAAATATTTTAACGGTTTAAGGGTCGCCCGCCGAACATCCCTGCCGAACGTCAACCCTTTCGGACGTCAAATGGCCTTTTTCTTTCGCACAGCCTCGCCCCTAGGGGCCTCGACCTTCTAATGTTCAGATTCGATCGTCTCACCACCGAAAACCCCCGACGGCTAATTTTCGTCGAACTCGGACTTGCCTAATTCTTTTCAATTTTAACTTTTTGAGCATGCTGGCTCTTTAGACTCTTCTCACGTACGATAGTGAGAATGACTTGTCATTGTCAACTTTTGGGTCAAGAATTTTTAAAGAAAACGCGAACTTATAAATGCGATAATAAAGATATCGACTCCGATATCCTTCCTTTCCATCTACCATACGGACCAAAACAGCTGTAAACTCCGCTTGAGACATTTTACCTATTTTTTTGATAATGAAGTCATCGGGATGCTGGTAAAGTACTCAAATATGTATGCAAATTCACATAATTGTATTGGAAATATTACTGACGACGAGATTATGTGTTTCTTGGCTATATTGGGAACATTTTCGGGACACTAATAATATTCTGGTTGGAGAAGCAATATCTAGAAATAGATTTAATTTTATTATGCAAAATATTCATTGTTGTAATAATGCTGCCAATGATAAATTTGCCTGATATCCTCAATAAAGCATTTATATAGATATGTCGCCATGTGAAGAGTCACGCAGCATTGACGAATCTATGGTAGGTACCATATTTTGGGCATCATGGTTCGAAACAATTTATATAAAAAAAGGAAAACCAATTAGATGGGGCGGATAAATTGTGGATATATCAACAACTGCAGCAGCAAATGAGAAAATGAGCATCACCGGAATGATATATTAGAGAAATCAAAATATTACAACTAAAATTTAATATTAGTTATGCAGAAAACTAAATAGGTTCAGTTCGCCCAAGGGAAGCCGACATCATCAGTTAAAAATAATATCACAGCCTTTTAGAAAGAGGTTTGAACCCTTTTAGGGTTCAACCACTGCCCTTTCGAATAAATATAAAAATCTTGGCCTAGGTGCTACGGTGGTGTTAGAATTTGCGGAAGCACTACGGTTGTACCTTTTCATTTATTGTTCGATAACTCTTTACTTCCCTCCATTTACTAGAAGATGTCAAGAATATGGTTTTGAAAGGTACGGGCACAATAAGAGAAAATCGCGTTGGTAAAGAATGTCCTTTATCTCACTCATCAGTTTTGAAGAGAAAAGAACGCGGTGCATTAGAATTTGTATCTTCTGATACGAGTCCTATCACTTTATGCAAGTGGTGCAATAATAGGGTAGTAACTATTGCTTAAAATCATACCAAAACAATGCCTACCCATACTAACCCAATAAAAAGATTTTCACAGAAAGAGAAAAAAAAACGACTTATGTACCGCAACCACATTCAAAGTACAATGAGAACATGTGTGGGGTTGACAGTGCGTAGCCTGTATAGAAATCAAATAAGAGGTAAGAAATGGCATTTTCCACTAATATCTCACTGTCTAGACGAGGCCTAACAAAATGCTTGGCAAATGTATAGTGGTGGGCAAGAACAAAGGAAATAACATTACAGCGAAAGCTAACAAGAGTACAAAGGCTTGCCTGTCTGGGTATAACAGGGGCTATGAAAACGTACCCCACTGCAGCTCTGGAAACCCTACTAGACCTCCTTGCGGTGCACATTTGCATAGAAACAGAGGCCTGGACCAGTGCGCATAGAATCACTTAGACACAAGAACTGAAGTCAGGAAACTTGACTGGTCACCTTAAAATTCCGAAAGACACCCAGATAGAAGCGGTGACCAAACCAACCGATACAATGTAAACAAAACTCCATTTTGATTGCTCCTTTGAAGTGGTAATCAAAGACCGCAATACTACAAAGGAAAGACTAGAACAACTAGAGAGAGGATCACTTGTCTAGTAAACAGATGGGCCAAAGATGAAAGGAGGAGTGGGATTCGGAGTATACGGACCTAGGTCTCGAATCACTGCACCTTAGGAAATACTCCTACCATCTTTCAAGCAGAACTAAATGCTAACAATATAGCCATCTCTCACTCGCCTAACTACACAAAAAAGCTTCTGAAGCTACAAAGAAATTAGCTAAAATTGGTCATAGACCATCTCACTGGACATGGCCCCTGGACGTACAACCTCAAGAAAATGGGGAAAACCACTGACGAACAATGCAGATTCTGCCAAACTATGGCTGAAACGTCAGAGCACCTAATCTGCGAATGTCAGGCACCGACTCGCCAAAGGTTGAGGCATCTCGAAAATGCTCTTGCATGCCACCTGGAGATCTGCAAAAGCTCAACCCTCGAAATATTCTGAGGTTCTCGAAAGAGATAGGCATTTTTGTGTAACATAGAAGGGCATACACAAAAAAAAACAATTGTGTTCGACGTGTTGAAGGGCAAATTGTGCCGCGCGACACCATACCATCTATAGAATTTGGGGCGGAAATAAGATCACCTAAGATTTAGACAATGGCAACTTTAATTTTGGGGACACAGTTGTAAATCTTCATGAAACATCTAGATATGATAAATTAGATCATTTGGTTGTATAATACACACCCTAAAATTAAAACCTAACCCAAAAATTATTTAACAGTTGCTCTAAAATCAAATGATATTGCAATAATTCTCCTGAAAATTTCAGTTGATATCATATGGAGTGGTGAAATGTGAAAAGTGAGAGTTTCCCTAAACAATATTTTAAGTTGAACATAATGCAGTATGGAGTATTTCATATGATAAATAAATCGTACTTCTAATAGAGGCTCTTTGTGTCATTCCTTCTAATCGTAGAGTAATTAGTATGCTATAATTTAAACAATAAAAACGAACATAAAATTGCCCATTGCATACATTATAAAATGTACGCAACTGCAAAGAAATGCAGACTGTTTAATAGCTAACACGTTGACTTCCATTAACAATTGCTAATTATTATTCTCCCGGGAAAGGCACAGACAGTTAAGTCAATAAAAATACTTTAATTCTAGACAGCACCCGGATATTATTCCTATAGAGTTGTTAATACAAACGTCTATTCTTAGTCACACACCTAATTTAACTCTAAATACAGATACCATCAGGGTTTAATTATTATTTA